>JAODOY010000537.1:0-13640 GCA_025399855.1 Forbesichthys papilliferus | reverse complement strand
ATACGACCTGTCCAACTACTGACAAATGTACTACATGTAAGTCGCTTTGGATAAAAGCGTCTGCCAAATGCCATAAAGTAAAATGTAAATGTAGTCTCTTATTAGACTTTGTTTTGGAGGCCGGCGAACAGCGAATTACAGTAGACAAGTCGGCTGACAAATCTGTATGACTCAGCAGGTCAGCGGTTCGAATCTTACTGCTGGCACTAAACTAGTTCAGCTCTTAATTTTTGACAACATTTAACTACATACAATATAAAAAAATAAGCAAAGGCTTGAAGGAGTATGATTTGATTATTCAACTAATAATTATAGTTATTGCATTTTGGCAGACATGTCATACTTAATTTAATATTTCAGCTGTATTTCCTGTGTTCTTTGCATAGCATGCCTAAATTTACCATCTGTCACATACAAAAGACAGTGCTTAATTTACATCTATCGCCCATCTCAACCACACCCAAGCCCCAGCTACAGACTGGATGGCAGGATGTAGCTCCCTGATACCCAGCTGTGTTTACAGGCCTGCAGCTAAAGTCTGCAATCACACTGGACACAACCAAATTAACATTTACCTATGGGGGTTGCCATGACTGTTTCCCCTTTGTTCTATGCTGTATAAAGTTGCAAACATGCCTTTGTTTCTTCAGAACTGTGTTGGTGGAACTTTTAACTGGAGAAACCATACGTTCTCCCTTGCTGCGCACCATTGTATTATTAAAGCCTGCTTTCCTGATTCACCGCCATCTAATGACGACTGGTCTACGTTTTCATGATAGAAAATTATTATTAAGCTATGAACTTTAGTGCCTCTGTGGGAGGAGAAGGGCAGGTTAGCTAGACCAGGAAGTTTCTCCAGAAACTGCCAAAATGTCTAGTTATTGTGGGCTAGCTAAAGCTTTATTCAACTTCTGCTCACCAAACTACACGTCCATACTACCGCACCAAATGACACGATCACAGTCTTGGCAATGGGTGTATAATTTGGATGACGGAAAAAACATTTTTTGTTACTTTCTTCATTGTTAGCAACAAGCAATTTTTGTTATTTCTGCCATAAACATCTCAATTTGAAAAGTGGAATGTTCATCATTGTTGATTTTCTTTATTTGTGTATTTCATATTATCTATTTTTATGTGGTCTTTATTTATGAGGCTTATCTCTCGATTGTTGTCGTTGTCGTTGCTCAATCAAGCGGTCTGGGAATGTATCCGCGATCCACATTTTCCAGCAGAAGCTGAGATCTCTGCACATTCACAATGTCCCCTGCTGATGCAAAAACACTTTCAGCTGGTGTGGAGAGGTATGCTTTTGCCAGACTAGAAAGCAGTGGGTACAGCCTAGCATTCTTTTTCCACCATTTTAGTGGACAGCTATTGAGGGAAATGGATGTTTCAGCTCTGTACTTCATTTCTGCATCAATCTGACTGATGTGTTGTGCAGCTGGTTCATCAAAAGTCCCTCCAAGGAGATCTTCCAATGCGGTTTTCTTGGAAGGTGGTTGTTTCAGCTCAGCTCCTGCTCTGTCTCTCTGGTCAAGAGGCTGCTCTTCTGCAGGGGGGTGGTCACTAGCACCTTCTTTGCCCTTAGAGGAATACCAAAAATAAAAACACAAAATAAAATAAGTGCAATAGTGATGGGATTTGTTAGAAATTTAATTTATTATAATTTGTATCATTACTCTTGGCAAAAGTTAATACTTCAACAACACATTAAGAAAAATGTAAATACAATTTAACAAATTATTTCCATAATATATATTTTTAGAAAGAGTAAAATAAATACAATACCTGGTTCTGAAACAGCAGCACATCTTTCTCCTTCATTCTGAGGAATAAATCTTCACGCTGCTCTTTTGCTATGTGAGGCAGAGCCTGGAATCTGGGGTCCAATGCATTGCATTCCAGCAGGTGGTTGTACTCTGAAGTGTATCTGCCTGAAAGGATGTTAAGTATAGCCCTTTTCATGTTGCTTACAGTGAAAGAATCATCCTCGTTGGATGCCATGTTATGCTCGATCATATGCTTTAATGGCACAATGAGAGACACCGTTGGATGTTTTTCATCACACATCACAGTGGTGGCCATTTTGAGTGACTTAAGAAGCCTCACCTTGTCCTCCGCATCACGGATGTCTGAGCCATCCAATGTATCAATGTCACGAACATTTCGTCGCATGTTGTTGCTCAGGAGAGTGCCTGTCACAGCCGTTTGCTGTTCTACATAGCGTTCGGTCATGTCCAGACTACTATTCCAGCGCGTAGCGACATTGATTATTTATTTGTGCGCTGGAAGCTCCAGCAGTATCTGTTTGGCTGCGAGCGAAGCTGTGGCTGTGGAGCTTCGGTGAAAAAATGTGGCAATGCGCCTCACTCTGCCCAACAAACGGCTCACGCGGGGCACACTTAAACCCGCTTGGCTGGCTAAGTTCAAAGTGTGGGCAAAACATTTGACATGGGGGTATAGCCCAGCCTCGCTGACAGCAACGTCCATATTCCTCGCGTTGTCTGTGACAACAGCGATTCCATGGTTAGCCTTTTGAAGCCCCCATTCACTCACAGCGGATTTTAAAATTTCGGCAATATTAGCCCCAGTGTGTGTTTCGAACAGCGGACGAGTTTGGAGAACAACATTAACTCTCTCCCACATACTGCTTATCACATGGGCTGTGATTGTATCATACTGTAACTCTGGGTAGCCCTGGATGTCCAGCTGTCGGTTGTAATTGATACGCTATCTGCTTTTCTACCTTGTATTTTGTTTCCCTGTAAAGCGCAGGCATGACAGTTTGGCTAAAGTGCGGGCATGATGGGATTGTGTATCTGGGCTGTTAATAGCTTCTTACATGCAGGCAGAGGTGACTGAAGCTTCTCGCTGTGGTGACTGTTAATATGCTGCATTATGTTTGTTGTGCTATTAGTGTATATTAATATCTTCTTGCAGTATTTGCACACCGTTTTTGTTTGGTCTGTTACCACCTTGCCGCTTGTCTTCTGAAAACCGAAATGCTGCCACACCTCTGGTTTGAAAGAAGTTGGGGCATCCTCAATATCGACATCTGCACATCCCGCCGCCATGCTTAGCAATGCTTGCAACTGTTACAGTCAACTTAACTCGCTGCCTGTAATACGAGGCCAAAAGCTACAGCTCAGCGCCCCTGCTGTTAAAAATGTGTATCGCGATTGGTTTTACTCCACCGACTTGAATCGTCACATATTTTCAACCTGCTCTCTGTGCATCGTTACATCCCTAGTAGTAGCGTGTCCATGCTTTAGCATTCCTCCTGAAGACCTGTAGTGTAGGTAGAGTAGCTGCAGCTACTCGACCGTCACATCAACACAATCTCTTTCGTCATTTTGTATCCTGTGTTTGAAGATTAGGATAATACACCCTGAACCTAAACCATTGTAAATCCAACAGAGCCGCCACCAGATCCAGATGTATATGACTATAAAATGCCTGTAAAAGCTTAGTGATACCCTGTGATGGTCAATTGTTCTGAATGGATCTGAAATATGAGACCTCAAAGCTTTCAAAATCATACTCAAATTAGATTTGGTTAAAAAAAAAAAGTATATTCATCATTGTTTGTGATGGGAAATAATTATATTCCTATATTTTTTGCGACAATAGAAATGGAACGCAACAGTAATCAGCAAGATAGCCTAGCCAGCTCACATAGCAAGTTGCAGCCAAACTTTACATTTTACGTGTCAAATGTTTGGCTACTGTTTGTCTCAATGGCTTATTGTATTCAAAAGCAACCCATATTGTTTCCTTTACTCTTTAGTGGTAATTTCTAGCTAAGATTCCCTTCCCAATTAAAGCTGCTGTAAGTAAAAACTGTGAGTTGCAACGAGAGCTATCTTAAAAGAGAGAGAAAGAGCAAGCTTTTGAAAAGCAACAAACCGAAAAACCCACCCCCTCTTCTCAGTTCCTCTGGCGCTCCGCCCAGCTGCGCGTGCATGCGGACTCAGTCAGTGAGAGACTGAAAGCCAACCGGAGCTCAACTCTTCTGAATGGCTTGACATCGTACAAGTCAACTATGTTAGATTCACAGGTAGGCTATTAAAACACCAATTTCATAATTTTTTTATTTTATTTAGACTATTATACAGTATATTGGTCTTTGTAGAAAGAATTGTAATTTCACGTGTAAACTTTGTTTAGACATCTAATTTACTAATCTGCATGGTACATTCAGCATACAGCAGTCTTTTTACTTTTCTTTTCATAGCAAGCAAATGAATCCATATACAGTTTTTACCGGTATCTACATAGCCTACCGATAATAACAGTAGACTAGTACCAGTATATTGTTGTTACATAACAGTACAGGTGCTTAATATCTACTGTTAGCAGCTAATCATTAGCCGGTAATGGGTAATCTATAGGATAACAATTAGCCTACTGGTAGAGATATTATTGGCTACAGGTGTCTTACCAGCCAGATGTTACTGAGCAGTAATGTTGCTTGCTAGGAAAATCAATAATTCACTAACTAATTTACCAATATCAGTCAGAACTGTGCACCGAGAGAAGATGCAATCTCTTGTTTCTGGACCCAGTTTTTAGAGAGTAAAAAAAAAAGAAAAGACTTTTGTGTTTGCATGAGCAGAATGTTATTATACACCAATGGTATACTATGTAAATGTAGGAGTATCCGACATATCCAAAAAGTCTAAACATAGTAGGCTACAGTACATTAGATAACATATTTAATACCTGAGAATATACCTGCAAAAATAACCAAGGCCTATTGCACAGCTACATTTTCAAAAATATATTTTTTGAAGATTTATGACAGACTTTGTATGTAATATTATAATATGTAATGTTACAGAGTGTACAGGATCAGAGCATGCCAGAGGATGAAGTCATTGTGGCAGCAAAGAGTCAACTGAGAGGGTCATCTGACAGGCGATGAGCGAGGGGCCATGGCTTTTCAAGACTCACCGCAACCAGACAACAAGCATTTTTCAACACGCTGCATATAGACCATATATTGTGTGGCAGTATAGCTGTTGTGTGCAGGATTATATACATATACCCAGACCCACTTATGTTGGTATTATTTCCAGACGTAGTATAGTGATTTTGATGTCAATATTTGTTTCTATTCTAAATATATCTAAATAAAAAATAACATTTTTTCACATTACAAGCGTTTCTAATCAATTAATATATTGTATATTTGCTATACTGTACTACAAGTAGGTAATCGTTTAATAAATAATGACATTCTCCCAATGTTATAACAATTTTTTGAAAAGATAGGGTTCATGTGGACAACTGGAGGTGTTCATTGTGGTAGTATTTACTAAAGAGATCATATCACAATTAGACATTACACAAAAACATATTTGTACAGCACAGTACAATATTCTGTTAAATTTGGTTACTAAAATTACTACAATGGTTTAATTTCATACCAAGGCCTTCAATGATTTGCTTTTGCAGCAGTTCCTGTGTGGTAGGGGGTGGGACACCGTACAGAGCCCAAAGATGTCATCAGGCATTCTGCCTCGGATTCTTAACATTGTTGGCCAGCTATCTTCTCAGGATATCACTCTGGAGGTCTTAGATATAGCTGTAATCCTTATCCTCCTTTACAACATAGAGGCATAATAAATGCAAGTCATCATAACTGCTTAAACACATTTAGAATTTTCACAAAAACAGGACATCTACAATAAGCATACACAACAAATGTCTGCCAACCTGCTGCAATGCCAGAGAAGTTTGTAGATGTCCTTGTTTCAATGCAGTAGTATAGATCCGTACCCTGAGCTGTACTTTATCTGGCCAACCTTCCTTCACATCGGGGAAATAAACACGGGGATGAATATAATGCATCTCTCTCCCTCACTCGCTGATTATAGCACACTACAGTGCTGTATGTTCGTGCTTTGGAACTAGTAGCTTTCAAGAAGATGACATTATCTTTTTAGTTGTGCATTGCTATGACTTTGGCCCCATGTCCACATAGCGATTTCTTTTTGTCAGGAAAGCTACGTGAACACAGAGAGACTGCCGGTGTTCTAGTTAGCTTAGCTTAGCTACTTATGTGCAACATTTGCTAGCCAATTTTGCAGTCTAACATTGGACTGCATATCTAGCCATAATAACATTGGCCTTATGATTCCAATATAATGTTTGAAAGACAATTGTTGAATACTCTTTATTATATATTCTCAGTACATGACAATTGTATATTACACCACTACCGGCTACCGTACACTGGAAGCTAGACTACCCGGTACGTTACATCCTGTTTTATTACATTACGAAGGGCTCTTACTGGAACGGTAGTACCATACTGGGGATATTATCACGGTACCGTACTGCTGTGTATGTAATTTATTTTCTCTGCCAAAAAAAGTCTACCGGTAGCCTTCCATAGCTTAGTTTCGACATATCCAAATAAGAATAAGTTGTTTACCTGTTCAGTTGGTAATCCCTTCTCCCTTGAGTCAGGTCTCGCCATTGCTGAATAATGACGATTACAGTAGCCTAACATTACAGCTACAGTAGACATTTTGTAATTATTTTCTGCTTCATACTTTTAGTTGCTCTATGGAAATGGTGCAATTGTAATCTGCTCGTGGATCAGATATAGCGATACGATACTGAAACTCGTAGCCAGATCCTGTGTATGCGCGTTTATGTGATTGACAGGCAAGGCAGATTCACTGGACCAATCAGGGGAAGGAGGATCTGATTGGTCAGAGAACTCAGGTCGCAGGTAAAATATATATCTTAATTTATAGAGGCGGGAGCTGTAAACAAGGGCAGATATTCTCACTGATAGCTGATGGATGTCTGACATTTTTAGGAAAGTATACTATATTTATAGCTCTAAAATACTTGTTACATCCACTTTAATTAAAATCAGCTTTTTTCTTTGACCTATGTCATGTCAAACAACATTAACCTCATACATGGATTTTTACTGCCATCTTTTGTCCATTTGATGCTACTACATAGACATATAGGCTACTGTAACTTTCTGTTCAGTGAAATGTATTAATATACAATACCTCACACGCTTCACTGAGACAAAGTAATATAATTTTAGTTTATATCAATTATGTACAGTATAAAATACTTACAAATTATTTGAAAGAAATTACTTGTTATAAAATACTAATGAGTTGACATGCCTGTGAAATGTTATTTGAATGGTATTTGCTGCTGTTATCTTGGCATTTAGTTATCAGACTATTTAATCAGATATTATTATTATTATTTTTATTATTATTAGCTGTTATATCGTCCTTTAAAATACACTTCAATCAATCAGTTGCCTCTAAAATCACATCAAATCACTTTATAGTTTAATTATTTTTCAATTTGCTTGCGTTCATCACTTACATTTGATCAGTTAATTTCACCCCTCATACAACATAAGATTGAGTATGTGAAGACAGGCTTAGTATCTGCTTTGGCTACAGTACCACTCCAAGTTGCTGCAGTACTATAGTATAGTATGTATGGTATAAAATATTTAGTTTCCGGCCAACAATGTGTAGGGCCATGTATCAAAGTCGGCCACTAACTAAGCCAATAAAATACTTCCTGACATTTGTATATTTAAGGCATAGGTTGTATTTATGTTAATGTATATTTTCAGACATTGTAATTTTTGGAAGAAAATAAGTTTTGGATCAAATCTTTTGGAGGACCCCCTGTTGATGTGTGACTACTGACGTAACTTTACAGCCATGAGCATCAATAGAGAACATTGCTAATGTTTAAACTGTAAAATGTTTATAATTTAATCTAAATTGTTAAATATACCTTGATTCAATACCGTAATCTCCTGCCAGCCAACGGCATTGCCTTGATCTGCCTGAGGAGAAATTGCAGTAGGCTACTCTGTTGTGGGGAAATTAGACTACTGTTTGAGTGTGGTATTCGTGCATGAATCTGCTATAATTTTTAAGCAATGGCCCGCAAGTTGAATTTAACTCATTTTGTATACTATATATATTTGGAATAACATACAATAATATTCAAGCGAGCACGTAACTTTGCAACAGAAGTATGATGGAGCCCAATTACTCGTAAGCAAAATAATTAACAATAATGTTTAATTGTTTACAGTCCATCTCAAAATGCCTAAAAGTTGCTGGTTGATGGCGTGCTAAAATTATTCTGATATGGTGAATTAGTTAATGATTTTAGCTATATATTGATCCCACCACGTTGATTGTTTCTCTCCAGTAGGCCTAGTTCTGTTTGTATTTACTATCGATGTTGGTATTGTGTAGCTTTGACAGCTATACAAAGACAGTTCTGGATTCCTTACCATGTAGTGCATCCCGTCACACAGCAGCTTCTAGGCATTATTCCGTTTTTTTGTTAAAAACGAAAGTGAAGAGGAGGTTTCATGCCAAAGAGTTTCTCTGCCAAAAACGGACCAAAATTTATAAATATATTGAAACTTGTAAAAAAAAAAAGGACAAGATAAATGATCATTTAGGGCACATAGCAGGTGAAAATATGTTTAATCATAAGGATAATTGCTAAAGACAGCATTTACTTTATATATGGGGCTATTTGGAACTTTTGTTAAGTTGTGCGCGCATGTCAGTAAAGTTGGTGTGTTGTCTGCAGTAAATAGGTCTATAGCAAAAACAAAGTTATTTTCTCTTTTCAGGCATTTAAGGACATGCTGTATTCTGCTCAGGATCAGGCCCCAACTCTTGAAGGTAAATGTTGCTCACAACAAATGTTACCTTATTTAATGGCCAGGCGAAAGTGAAAAAATAAAGGCATGTCACATTTTTGCATTGTAAACATTCTTGTGAGTGTAGGCTATGGTGTTATTTACTCAAATGCATTTTAACCACTGCTTTTTCACGTCGAACTTGGCAATACCTCCAGAGTGCCTAGCCTGGGTGAATGTTTACACGGCCTAGGAGCACTCTTGCGGGCACAGAGTCACGGAGGGAGCCCCAAGCGGTAAAGCAACAGGCTTGTTATTCATTTCAATGAGCATCAAACATTAGACCATGCTCTGTATAGACATTACAGTAGCCTGGGGCGCTGGAATCAATATTTAGGAAAGGGGGCACTGAGCTTCTCTTTGGGGGTTTTTGTTTTTTTGCCAAGTTTGTACCAAACATTCATAACAATACCAGATTCAACTATAGGCCTGCAACTAGGCTTGGACTGGCTGGGAGAATCGGGGATTTCCCAAACTGCCGGTCAATGTTACAAACGTGTAGTAGCCTCTAGGCCCACCCATATCTTAGTTATGGAGGTTATGGCATTGTACCTTCTCCAACCGATTCACATGTGTTGGTGTGAATAATAATCAATAATATTAAGGGACTACATTTTTGAATGATTAGGGGGCGGTAAGGGACCTGGATAATTGATAGGGGGCGCTGACCAAAAAAAGGTTGAGAACCACTGATTTAGATGTATACGTATAACTGAGACCTATAAGTATGTATAGAGTATATACTGTGTGTGTTTGTGTTGAAGCACCTGCCCCTTTGGTCATAGTGCCCTTTTTGAGGCGTTAAATTATTTACTGTTATTGTTTTAAACATGCTCATGGCCCTTATCAAGAAAGATTTTTACAATTGATCATAATTAATCTTGGTTATAAAATCCCGTCTGGCTGAAAGTAGCCAGAAGCTGCTGCCCGTATTGCGCGCGCCCCCGTCTGTCTTTTGAACGAGGAACACAGGCACCATTAGCCGCACGCCAGCTCGAGCCTGCTTGAATTTTAAGACACAGCAGCGCATCAATCTGTTGGCAAAGGTAAAAAATAATAATAACAATACTACAACATTGTATTTTGGATGCCTTTCTAAACACTCAAGGACATCTTAAATATAAAACAGTTGGCTGAAATATACATACTCTAGTCAACATTGTGGTGTCTCATTATATGAAATGTACTGTGAGAAATGTACTCTGTTCCTTAACTACTAGTTTAACAAAAATCTAAACTAAATATTAACCGGATAAGCGTGTTGCCTACTAAAAAAAAAGTTTTTATTTTTTAAAATTAAATTAAAGATATTGCCAATGTGCCATTGGTTAAGATTACGCGTGCACATGATGGCACTATGCCGACCCCTGACTTAGGTTATACACTTCAATGTGATTTGGAAATTGTAGTTTAATTTGTAATATTGTCGGGCTGATTCTAATTGGGTCACTTAAAGTATTAGGCTGGCTAGTTATTGAGTTTTGATAGTTTGGATAGCATGTGATCTCGTTGCATAATACCCTAAAACTTCATTGTAGCAATATGTCATAGTTTCTATTCCATATATTTTTGCATTTGAGAGAAATTCCATACATTTCAGGAGACTAAACATTCTATAATGTCGAGAATGAACAGATCTGGTGAGACAGCTGAGACAGTAACAAGAAACATGAGAAATTTAAATACGAAACCAATAAGCACAAGATGAGAAAACAGAATATTAGATAATACCAGCAAGATGTATCTTTAGAAACGAATGATTGTTGTTAGTAGTATTGTTTTTGTGTCTATTTTAATAATAAACTACATATAAAATAAGTGATATTTGCTTATACATTAATCTATTGGACATATATTACAATACACTACTTTCTGGTATGCATTATATTCTTCTTAAGGACAGACAATACACATTTTATTTAAAGCTCCTCTACCTAATATTTCCACATTCTACAATGTTTAAACACATATTTTATATGAACAAAAAATGTAATCCTCAGACACCTTTCATGACCACCTCTCAATATTGTTGATATAGCCATTTCCACAGTTGTTGTTGCTGAGTACGGACCGAATTTGAAAGTTCCACCTATTTTGACAGACGTGGATCAGAGCCAATGAGCACTGAGTCTGCAGCGTATTCTGTACAGCACATCTGACAGAACACTGAATAATGGCGGTCGCCAATGCAAAGCGCCTAGCATTTCTTCGTGAAGTAAAACACAGTATTCCTCATGTTTTGGAAAGAATATGGGGACAAGGAAAAACAATGTGTCAATATGTAAAGATTTTCACAGGTGGAGAGCTCTAAAAGATGAAAAAGGACTACTCTTAGTCTTCTCCATGCCGTGAGTAGCCAATTCTATTGTGTTTTTGAAGCATCGCAAATGTATCTGTAGCGAGATAAAATTACGTTCATTTTCTGTGTTGGACTGGATGTGTATGCTATCGTAGTGTAGTAGATTGACGGAAGGACACTATAAAGCTTTAGGGACTTTTACTATGCATGTGTCGTCTTTTAGATGATGTTCAGTTTGTTTTGAGGCTTACGCGACTACTAAAGCTTTAGCAGGAGTATGCTCTCACTTAGGTTGCACCTTGCAACTTTCACGGCCAATTCGCACGGGCACCATTCCATCATATACCGTAGTTTGTGTGGTTTGTTTTTCATCTTTGAAAAGTACGAGGACCTATTTGCCTCGACACTGGTAAAAGTTCCACTGATATCCACCGATATCCAGCAGGAGACACATCGTATACGCCTTCCATTAGTATTTGTGTAAGTTTGCAAGCGTTATCATTTTGCATGTCTCAACTTAAATTGCAAAGCTCTTTTACATATTCATAACAACTGGCTACTAGAGGGTGGGTCGGAGACGTGAGTTTGCAGTGGATATTGTACGGTAATACAAATGCATTTTATTTTTCAGAAACTGGACAACACTGGCGATGGCATTTTACAACCCCCTGTCTGCCATGAAATAAGCATAACCTTCTTTACATCATTGTGGCTTTGAGTTATTCAAAACATTAATTTCATATTTACACATTATATAAAATGATGCAGACATATAGTAGCCTAGCCTTATAGACTTTTTAGAATAAATGTATAGCAAATCTTAAGTTATTTATTACTAAAAGGCAATATGCAAGTATACTATTGAACATAACAATCGATATGTTCTCTGAGCCAAAACAGATCGGGTTTTGAACCCGAGAGCTCTATATTACAAGCACAAAAGTCCAGTGCTGTACCAATTGAGATAATTAGATGTACTGATAACCTTTGCCATCAAGTCTTATTCACTTTGTTAGTCAGAAGATGTTTACAAACATGTGCTGCCATCTAATGGCCAAACAAGGGATATAGGATGCGGGGTAGTGTAGCTTTAAGGATGCCTTTCAATACACTCAGGGACATCTTGCATTACAAATACAAAGACACATGACATTCAAACATTTGACAAAAAAGGCATACATATTAGACATACAAGATACAAATACAAAAGTGTGAAAAGTGTTGGAGACTGAGCAGAGATTTCAAACACAAATTGGTTTGTTGTGGTCAAATATGGGGAGGTCAGTAATATTGGCAGGGGAATATAGTTATAGCCTACACAATATAACACAATCAAAGGTTGGGAGCCAAGGAGTTTTAAAAGAAAAGCATTCAAATTTTGTGTACGTAAAGGGATATGTAGGCTACGGTACATTAACAGATTTGGCTTTCAATCTTCATTTTGTCCAACCCAGCACTCTCGTACAGTGGTGCGCGGTTGGAAGATGTAAATAAAACAGGAACCTGGCAAAGCACGCAATGCCAGTGGACTGTCGAACGAGGGCTTCAAAGGGCGATGCGCCTAAGAGAGCTGTTGCGCATTTTGCGGCAAGACAGACCTACGGTAGTAGACTCCGGCTGACAAATAACCCCAGGGTGGACAGAGCTGGGAGGCGTGCCACAGGACCCCAACAGTTACGGCAGCTCACTTACATACAGTCCGCACCTCAGCGGAGATGAAACGGGGCCAATCCACATTGAAAAAACGAGACGGTGCAGACGGCGGGACACGACTGTACACCAATCCCGGCCCAGGCCATCGCACACATGTAGGGCAGACTGGCACAGGTTGTAGGCAGCACAAAGTATGGCCGGAATAAGAGGAAGATTACCTCTGATCTGTAAGCAGCACTCCTTCCAAAGCCTCCAACTAATGCTAAACTCGGGAAAAACTAAGTGTATGCTTTTCAACCGGTCGCTACACATAATTGCCTGTGTGACTGGCATCACCACTCTTGACGGATCAGAGTTAGATTACGTGGATACTTACAAGTATCTAGGTTTCTCGTTAGACAGCGCACACTCCCTAGGGGTACATCTAGGGTTGGTTTCCTTTTCCGCAACAGGGCCTCCTTCACCCACGCTGCGAAGCTTGCCTAAGTTCTGTAGCCATGAGACATTTGAGGATTGATTGTATAGTCTGGTGTTCTACGAACTAAGAAGACATCCCGTATGCAAAAATTGTTTATTTTGACCCACACACACTTGAATCTACTTGAATGTAGGCATATTAGACATACAAACAACACAATGAATATACTTGAATATAAGTGAGTAAATACACTGAACAAAATTATAAATACGACACTTGTTTTTGCCCCCATTCATAATCAGCTGAACTAAAAAGATCTAATACGTTCTCTATGTACACAAAGTGCCTATTATCTCACAAATCTGTCTAAATCTGTGTCAGTGAGAACCTCTCCTTTACGGAGATAATCCATCCACCTCCACCTCATTGTTGTGCCATTCAGATCAGATCAGATCAGATCAGATCAGAAATACTTTATTAATCCCCTAGGGGAAATTCTGTGTCACAATTACTCAGCTTGTATGTCAAGACATAATATA
>JAODOY010000536.1:0-13641 GCA_025399855.1 Forbesichthys papilliferus | reverse complement strand
GAGAGAGAGAGAGAGAGAGAGAGAGAGAGAGAGAGAGAGAGAGCGAGAGAGAGAACAGTTATAACATAACTAACATACATTATTTTATTTGCAGGCTGTTTTCTTACATTTTGTGACGTGTCCATTTATTTGTTGTGGTTTACTTAATGGCATCTCGAGATGACAGATCTTAACTGAATACCGATCGCTAGCCTATTCGTAACTAAAAACCAACCAGGGATAGTAGGCTACAGCATTATCTGGACACTGGTTATAAGAGCTGTCAAGCTCTCAAGCTTCAGGCATATCCATTATATTCACAGACACACACACACACACCTGTTCTGCCGTTACACATTTATCTGTATCGTGTGTGTACTAGCTGTATCTGCAGGCTAGTTGGCTATAGTGAAAATGTATAGTATAGCCTAGTTCGTAGCTTGTGTTACGTTAAAGCAAGACAGCTCCAGCATCCCACCCACTACAAAAAAAATCACTCACCGAGCGTTTTGACAGCGATCTGTCGCGTCAAAGGCGGAGGCAGGTTGATGCACACTAAATCCACGTCCTGGTGCAGCAGAACATCGTCGATCCGGTTCGTGTAGAACGGTACATTCATTTCCTTGGCTAGCTCCTCGGCTTCCTCCTGTGTTCGGCCCCATAGGGCTTTGACAGCGAAACCCTCGTTCTTTAGCAGCGGGATGATCACCCTGGTGGTCAAGCTGGTACCAAAAACGCCGACACCGGGTAGCATGGTGCTAGTCTCCGTAGGCTATTTGCTCGCAGCGGTGAAGCCAGATCTGCTTCAGGCAGCGACAGAGGCTGAGCGTTAGGACGTCATGTTGGCCATCCACCTGTGCCCATCGACTCATTGCTGCACATTTTTGCGATTGAAGAGGTCGGCGATCTGTCACGTAACAACTTAAAACCACCGGGGTAATTGCACAATAGATAATCAGATAGGATACAAATATAAAAGTCCGTTGAACGAGTGCAAATGCACCATTCTAATCTTACCGCGTCCCGCGAACAGTGACTGCAGACTACTAGCAAATGAAGGGCACGTCACCTTCATGTGTAGTATTTTTTCCTGCACCGCCCTCTTGCGATATAAGTAAAAATGAGTCAGGAATTCCACTCTGCAACGTAGTGAAAGATGCAATTGTTCTACGGCAAAACACACCCCTCTCTTTGTTGTACGCCTGCCGCCCGGTGAAGGCTGTGGCGTCAGCCGTCGTCCAACTAGGCCTACAGTAGTTTGATGTTGCGACCCAGTTCTGCACTGGAAGCGTGAAAGTCCTCCCATTTTAACCCTTTCCTTACAGGACGGACTGTCAGTACAAAATACGAGTTCGGCTTATATTGTTAGACTGCCGAAGATTTGAGTCAATATAAGTTGAAGCTTTAACCCCCCCCATGTTTATTTGAGAGAGGTTGTAGGAGCTCAATGGTAGACATGTAAGGAACTAACGCTGGTATTCCTTTTTATTGGATTTCTTCATTTTTGGACTAACCACATTGGAAGGAATTTGAATGTCAGCAGCAGTCAGCACAAGCAGTCACTGGCGGGATAACAATAAGAAGCAGTTTAGGCTAGTGACAGAAGCAAACAAGCAAACACATTTGCCAAGCTAAATGAAAGCAGCAAGACGGTACAAAAGATGAAAGTATCATTTTATTTGAACCAAAAGCAATTTGGTCAAACAGAGGCAAACTACAGTACGCCAAAGCATGACATTGTGCTATACCATTAGCTCGATTATAAATGATTCCCATAGAGAGTTTCAGGACCAGAGACGGCAGCAGTTCCATTTATCAAGTGTGCATCTAATCCCTTAAGCCACCTGGGGGCTCTCAACATTGGGCACGTTGAGTTTGAAGCCAATCTTCCTTTGAGACACCTGTGGCTTAGCGATAGGCTGCTTGGGTTCGTGGTCAGGCGCCTGCGTGGCCTGGTCCCTGGGCTTCTGCTGGAGCTGGTTGTTAGGCTGCGGGATAGCCACTTCAGGCTGGTAGCTTCGCACCTGGGGCAGTTGCTGCTGTTGGCTGGGCATTTGGGGCTGCCGGATAGACACCTGGGGCTGGTAGGGTTGCACCTGCGGCTGGTAGCTTCGCACCTGGGGCTGGTAGGGTTGCACCTGGGGCTGGTAGGGTTGCACCTGGGGCTGGTAGCTTCGCACCTGGGGCTGGTAGCTTCGCACCTGGGGCTGGTAGCTTCGCACCTGGGGCTGGTAGCTTCGCACCTGGGGCGGCTGCTGTTGCCTGGGCAACTGGGGCTGGTAGCTTCGCACCTGGGGCGGCTGCCGTTGCCGGGGCAACTGGGGCTGGTAGCTTCGCACCTGGGGCGGCTGCCGTTGCCTGGGCAACTGGGGCTGGTAGCTTCGCACCTGGGGCGGCTGCTGCTGTTGTTGCCTGGGCAACTGGGGCTGGTAGCTTCGCACCTGGGGCGGCTGCTGCTGTTGTTGTCTGGGCAACAGGGGCTGGTAGCTTCGCACCTGGGGGGGCGGCTGCTGTTGTTGTCTGGGCAACTGGGGCTGGTAGCTTCGCACCTGGGGGGGTGGCTGCTGTTGTCTGGGCAACTGTGGCTGGTAGCCACGGACGAAAGGCTGCTGCCAGCTGGGCCTGTAGCCTTGCTGCGGTTGCTGCTGGCCGGTCATCAGGGGCTGGTAGCCGGAGGCCTGGGTCTGCTTTGGGGGCATCTGGGGCCACTGTTGGCTGGGCAACTGGGGCTGGTAGCTGCGGCCCTGAGGCATCTGGGCCTGGTGGCTGGGCTGATCGAGGGGTATCTGGGCCTGGTGGGTGCGGACCCGGGGCACCTGCCAGCTGGCCTGCTGGTAGCCTGGCCAGTATATGGGCTGCTGTCGGGGTATCTGGGGCTGGATGCTTGGCTGATAGCCAGGCCAGTACCTGGGGTTCTTCAGGGGAATCTTGGACTGGTAGCTAGGAACTTGGGCTTGCTTTGGGGGCATCTTTGGGTGCATCTGGGGCTGGTAGGTGAGCCACACTGGGGACACCTGTGGCTGAAAGCTAGGCTGGTTTTGGGGCATCTCCACAATCTCATCCTGGAGAAGCAGCTGCTCAGGTTGGTAGTATGGCCTCCGGGGCTGGTAGCCATGGTGGAGAACTATTGGCTCCTCCTCCAGTTGCTGGAACTGAGGCTGATAGCTACGCAATTGAGGCTGGTTGCCAAGCTGCTTGTACCCAAACATATTGGATAGTGGCTGGGCGCCATCTTGTGTTTGTGCACCAGCAAGATGTACAAAGCTGTGAGCTAGAGAGAAAACAGAGTAAAATACATGTACATGGCTATCCCATACAGAGAAATAAGCCTTCAAATTTCAAATGCAGATTGAACTCACTGGTAAATTGAAGTCCTCCAACTAGCAGAAAGAAAACTAGTCTAAAAAATAAATACAATTTTATTGTTCAGTTTGCATGAATTATTAAATATTGGTAAACTATAATCCACAAAAACAGTTTCAGAAAGATTACCTCAATATAACACCTGTCACTTCTGCCATGTTGTGTGTTCACACCACTGCTACACCACAAACAAGCAAGCCCTCCAGGCAAGCCACAGTCACCACACAGGCACCTGGTTAACACCTGGTTTTAACAGCATTGGCACCCGATGGGTTTCAGCGCTGGCATTCAATTGTGATTGGTTAAATGAAGAACAGGTGAGAATCGTTGTAGTTAATTATGGAAATAGTTTCCAGAGGCTGAACTAGAAACTAGCCTTGTTTTGTCCATTATCTTGTAATTGAGATGTATAACCTCAAACTGTGTCTCTTAAATAATTGTATGTATTGTATATTGGATTAAAGTGAATATACCCTAATTAACAAATTCATATACCTACCCATTATTACATTTTTTGGTCTCGTGAATGACAAACATCTAAAATATGTTTGTTTATTTTGGATATAAACCTCCATTTGTAAATGGGACTATATAGAGTATATATATAGAGTTAATCACTGATCACATATAACCTGTTAAGTGTTGGTGCACAACACTGGTGCATATAGAAAACTTAAATAATAGATAATACACCCATGTGAAGTAAGTAAACTGATTTTATTACAGTATAATGCTATTGGGTTATATGGGGCCGTGACGGCCTGCAATTGTCCCTCTCCCATATCCACACAAGCTAATTTAGGATATGCTTACCTATCTACAATTATCTTAATCTATTCATTTATCATTATCTTAATTCGAGTGATGAGAAGCAGAGGGCTGTAAGTAAAATTTGTCCAACTTTACAGGAGGGCCAAAACAAAATTGTAAAATTCACATGCGCCTTTTTGGTACCAACATTTCATCCAGTTAATCTACAAGCATGGGCCCATCTGATGACAATATGTACAAAGCATTACACAGATTGAAGTAAATAACAATCTATTGTGATAAAATAAAACCTAACATAAAAAAAATACTTAACCACATGCTTTCCAAATATACATTTCAATACAATGCCAAAAGTGTGTGAGTGCAGTTATGCCCTTTTGCCACCAACTGGCTTAGTATGTTCAGTATTTAAAACCCTTTAAAATTTCTGCAATTATTGCAGGTGGTGGTCTGACATATCCGTTGAGTGTACCTGATGTTACGATCGTATCTTAAATTATTTTATATCAATCAAATTATACAATTTATAGCTTTCCAACGGTATATAGCATGAAGTTTTAAGTTAAACATGTCAACAACAAAACTTCCCCAACAAAGATGGTGAATGGCCCACAGGCGGGCCGTCGGAGTTTGAAATATTTTAAAGTAGTTTTAATGAATAATTCCAAATTGATTAAGAATTCACTTGTGCCCCTTTTGGCAGTGAGAAAGAGCTCATCGAGAGTTTTAATTTGATATATACATCTCCGTTTCACTCAAAATGTAATTTACGTCCCTCTGGTTCTTACGCCTCGTTACGCGGCCCCCTTTATGCTGCAGGTATGTTCTCCTATATTAATACCATGACCATGAATTTTCCCTTCATGGTCAGGCCTACTGGAACAGCAGGGGGTCACCTTTCTAAGACGTTACAGGACAAGATGGTCCAATCACTTTCCTGATTGCTCTACTAACTGGTTACTGATATAGCTGAAGATCACCTGACTGAGTGACTCAGATGAACAAATAGAATTGACCAGACTCCTCTCCTTCACCACTGTATTCATGCAAACCCATCTTTGTCCGACAAAGAAAGACATCTTATTGTTCTCTTTTAGAGCATTGGTGATTTTATTTGTTGATCCATATAAAAACACTGGATTAACAGTAAAAGGATAAAGTGATTGAACAAGGTTCTGTCCTAAACTAAGCCAGTGACACCTTGAGGTAGATATTCTCCAGTCACTTCAAACAACCTATCTTTAAAACAGACATTGCTGACAAAGTTTATAATACCATTCAGAGATGTTTAAATAAATGTATGTTATGTATGCACTTCTGCTATTCAGTAAATTAAGGTGATATTAAACTTTTTTTTTTTAATCATAACATTAGCACAACGTCAAAAAAGAGCAGAAGAGCAAAGCTCAGGGTTCAGCAAGTAAAACTCCCAAAGGTTAAGTGCAGCAGAGGGATTGGACAGTTGATGCTGTCATCTTGTGTGTCAACTAGAACTACAGTAGGTGTTAACCTCTGTTGAGAAGCTAACAGCTTTACTTGAGTAACACTAAACCCCGCCCACATTGTTGCTCATTAAGCCTAGACAAAATATGTTTTCTTAAAGACTCATATTTCCTCTGAGTGGCTAAAATACAAAACAAAACTTCAATGTTTATACATCATATACTGTATAACAGTGTGAGACAGTATCAATTAATTCTTTTGTGCCACTTTTAACAATCTTATAATGTAAGGGAGTTTTCAGTCCTATGTCGAGTACATGTTTTCCTTGGTGTGAGGAGAAAGACCTGGGACACAAACACAAACAAACCCATTTGCATATAGCCGCCCACCCCTCCGTAGAACTCAGTTCCTGTCCTGCCTGGTAACACTAAAACCAACTTGCTACAAGGTAATACTAGTGGCAACACTAGAAATTACAATTAAAATGTAAAATGTACTGTACACAACACACACACACACAACATACCATAACATACACACATACAGTACATACACAGAGAGTATCTTCTTTTTTTTAGGTCTTTGGCACATTTTTTCTCCAAATAATTTAACCCAGGCAATCCAGGACTAAAAAGCTAAGGACTGCCACTGTGTGTGTGAAAACCTATTATGAAGCAATACAAACACGCTACTCGACGCCGTCTGCATCCACCTCTCCGCGATCTCTCGGCAACATCACTGTCCAAACCACATTTCAGCCACGCGTAAGGATGTATGGATCAACATGTAAGCGGACAAGCATTGTGTGCGTGCCTACACACACACAATATATAATATGGCTGTAATATATTGAAGACGAAATTCCCACTGTGCTTATAGGTAGTGCAAAGATAACTGTGCTGTAAAGAAGCGAATGCAAGGGACCCAACAACAAAGATTGTTGATCCCTAAAATGATAGTCGCAGGTTTATACTGTACACCTTTAGGTTATTTTGTCTAGCCTTAAAAAGATTATCCATTATCTCAAGCACTTAATTTTCCCAAGCTGTCACAAACTACCTTGGTGTAGTCATGACAAATCCAAACCTTCCTCAATCTGGTTTATAGAAAGTCATATTATCACTATAAATGTATACAAATATGCATTTATATAACAATGCAAAAAGAGTTATGTTTAAGGGTAAGAAAACATGACCACTTGTTTATTATTTTTAGGAATAAATAACCAAGGATTATTTCTAAAGCCTCCCAAGCAATTAAACGAGAGGTCCATCTCTACGTCCCAAGTGCTAGTGCGGCCTCTGAGAAAGCACAACAGGGACACCAACTATTGCACGTTCACAATCCTCTTCTACTGCTCAAAATGGGTTCACATATGCAATACACTCAAAAAACACATACAGGTGCATTCAACCTACTAGGTGATAGCCTACATTACACAATGTCAAAACACGAAAAACAACCAATATAAAATATTACAAGTGCCACATCAACAAGTTCTACTGACATCCATTTCTCTGATCAAGCCAGAAATTCATTAAAACCCTCTAAGCAAGAGTATCGCTTAGAAGTTGGTGCCTCATAAAACTGTAGACAGCTTGTGTAAATGTTTCCCAGAAGGAGCATTGTGTAACAACACAATCACTATGCAATTACAATAAACCCACACTTTGTAAGGTCAGACTTATTGTCAGTGTGCAAAAACCAAAAGGAATACAGGTTTGGACAATGTTTAGGTCCTAATTACTTCTTTGCACTTCACACAGTAGAACTCAACAGAACATGCTTAATAAAGACTACTAGTATTCCATCAACAATTGACATTCAGTAACTAACGTTAGGTGTCAAAAACATGACATGAACGACACAAAAAGATGAAACAAATATGAAAATATAGCATAAAACAACATTTGCAAAAGTAAATGAAAAATATAAAGTGTCTCTATGGTCTACCTTCCACTGGGCAGGGGTACGTTGGCCTGGCCTATACACACGCGCGCGCACGCACGCACGCACGCACGCACACACACACAACACTCCCTCTCTCCCCCTTCCTCCGCCAGTTAGGTGGTTCAACCATTTTCTCCTTCTGAGGTCATTAAGGCCTTCTGTCCACTCACAAGCAGCCCTGCCTTAGTAACCCCAGCTCCTGTCCCAATTTAACCCAATTAGGCTGTTACCCGTTGAAAAATGCCCGGCAACCTGTACCCATGGCAATTGCCTGTGTGTGCAAGGTGAGTGTGTTTTTTTTCCTTAAGAGTAGATGGTGATGACTTCGCGACCACCACCACGGACCAACAGGACCCGGTTCAGGCCCTCCAGGAGAACCTCCAGGAATTCCATGTCTGAGAACAGAAGAGTGAAGGACAGAACGCGGCGTGGCTCCTTCACAAGACTGCAGGCTAACGCCACTACCGCAGCAGGTCTGTATTGTCATGATTTTGAGTGCAACAAGTCCGTCTCAGCCATCACATGCGGAGAGCAGATGCTCTACAAGACACGCTGAAACCCAGTGGGCTCTAGTGTGCGTTGCCAGAGCGTCCCTGAGGTGTTGGAGAGTGATATTTACGTAATTTAGTGCACAGCGCTACCGGCTAGCCATCGTTACACGAGCTTGTCGTTGGAATAACGCAAGAGTTAGAGATGCTAGTACAGTATATAATACTGTACGTGTCAACAGGGTAATAGAGTGTGTTTAATCTCTAGTTCTAAAAGATGACAGAAGTCAACCTTCTACAAGATCCTTTGATGAATGAACTCGGGGCTTACATTAATCCAATTAAATGTATTTACACTCGTAGGTCTACTGTCAAGCATCAGCCGTGTCTAACCTACCCAGGCAACATTATCAGCAGCAGGTTTCTAAAATCCATCTGTCCTAAAATAGAGCTGGAGGCTCTAATTTACGTTGCAACTTAACTTAAAACTTAATTTAACACTGGAATCGAATCGGTACTTGGATCGGCCGATACCCAAAGTGCAGGTATCGTATCGGGTTAGCGGTGGTCCCAGTACATAGTCCATGCTTTCTGTTTTGATAACAACTCTCGCTGTGACAAGCTCATGTAATGTATAGCAGCGGATGAAGTCAAGTCAAGTCAATTTTATTTATATAGCCCTTAATCACATTGCAGTCTCAAAGGGCTTTACAACCTACATTTCACATGGAAACAAACAACACATATGATGAAGGATACAGTTTTCATCGCCTCCTCTGTTCTTCGGAGGACCGGGCATGTTGAGGAGCACCAGGTGAGCTTCCTGGGACTTGTTGACCACCACTTCGTTCAGCCTGACCGCGGTGTGCATCCGGCGGACATTAGACTGGTTCCTGAGATGGACAGCACGCACACACACACACACACACACACACACACACACACACACACACACAGCAAGAGCAG
The DNA here is from genome assembly GCA_025399855.1 of Forbesichthys papilliferus. NCBI lineage: Eukaryota > Metazoa > Chordata > Actinopteri > Percopsiformes > Amblyopsidae > Forbesichthys > Forbesichthys papilliferus. Next base: position 4,681 of record JAODOY010000536.1, on the reverse strand, counting down.
AAGAGCAGGTGCTATAACAAGACCAGTTCAGATCAGTGTTCCTTTAACCAACACCACCCCTAAATATGACCAAAGGCCAGCAGTAAGAAAATCAGAAGGGTGTAACAGAAGAGAAATGTATATTACAAATATCCAACCGACCACCCACTTACAATTATTAGCTAGAAATGTATTGCGGATAGTTTAAACAGGACTTCTTTCTTTATTTTTTAAGGATGGATAATTTGAAAACCCCAGCAGAGCAGGTCATGTTAAGGAGATCGAAGCGTTTTCAATTAAATCTAGCAATGTTTGAGGCCTTGATATAAGGACAACACCTTGAAGAAGCAAATAGTTAAGCAGACTTAACTATATACAAAAAACTAATAATTGTGTTTATTATGATGCTGTAGCGTTTTAAAATACATTTTCATCTTCAGTCAAAATGTTGTCTCTGTATCAGCGCGCTCATGATTATGAATGCATAGCAGCCATATAAGGAGAACAAAGGCACTTGCACAAAAACTCTTGCGTTCCATTCTAGCGGATTTTGCTTACAGTATATTGTTTACAATTAGTATGCAGTGAAAAATGCATATGCTTTTGCCAAACACTGATTAGGATTACGTGCAAATGAAAGAAAGCACACGAAGAACGGAGGACACACAGACACCGGACACACACACAGCCTAGGGCAAAGAGAAATGTGACTTACAGACTCTCCCATTCTCTGGAAGGAGGGAAACAGGACAGAACAACAGAAACAGGCTTAGATGCTTCTAGAACAAGCTCTCCGCCACACCTCATGCCATCTACTGTCCTGAACACATGCCGCCAAAGGCTGACCGCACGGCCAGCGATCGCTGGGCACGGAGCCATTACTTGTGTGTGCGGCTCTAACATTTAAAAAGGTGGAGTCAGCGATGGTTTGTTTATACTTTGAATAATACGCTAAACATAACTCTACTTTGCTCTGTATATGGCAACACTATCCCAGTCTTGGCAGTGTGTGTCTAATGTGGGGGGGGGGCGGAGTTTCTGAGGAGGCACCCTATGGCACTGACAATATTTTTTTTTTCTTCCAAAACTGAAACATTTACATTTAATTTTTTTTCTTCTCTTTTTTCCAAGATACATCTATAATATTTACGCATCACTGACTGCGCCTTTAAGCAGGACAGATTGTTTACATGCAATTATTTATAGATTATTTATTCATGTAAATAACTGAATAATCAATGGGCTACGATCATAGGAGGATGAACGCCACACACTGACGGCATGTATGGACAGCATGATTAGACGTGAGTCCAAACAACAAACGGTGTCTGTGTGTGTGGGGGGGGGAGCTGCCTGAGTCCACCTGGCACTGTGGCTTACCCCCCTTCCTCCCCAACACACACACACACACACACACACACACAAACCCCTGAATGTCCACACCATGCAGGCTTCAATGGTCTCATTTCCCTGTTGTCAGGCTCGGAGCGTGCATGAAACCATGTTAAAGCTACGGACCATCCTGGATGAAGGCAGAACACGCAAACTATGTCTAATTCTGTGTGATAATCTTGTTTTTAGATTTAAAATCTAGTTGGACGTAGTTCTAACATAAATGGCTTATCTTGTCACTTAAAAATAAGTGCACATTTTACTTAAATTAAGACATTTTATCAAGTGAATTTCACTTATTGCACTGGCAGCACAATGTGCTTGTTTTAAGCAAAGAAAAATATAAATATATTTACACTTAAATTAGATTTGTTTTTTTGCTGTTTACTGTTCCATTCTGGGCCTTGCTTGGGGGTGACAGGTGACAGGGGACACTCACGGCCTCATGTTGAAGAGGTCTCGCATGGCGACATTTGCGTTGGGCTCGCGGCCGCGGCTTCGCTCGGCGAAGAGCTTCTCCTTGGTCCAGGTCATGTGGACCCGATCCGGGACACCCTCGGGCTTGTCGTGCAGCGCAGAGTGAGCGGCTGTGTTGCGGTCGTGGATCAGCTGAGCCTGGGGGTGGGGTGTGGTGGGGGGGCAATGGACATTTAGTGAACGGAGAACAAAAGAGAAGGGTGAGAGAGAGAGAGAGAGAGAGAGAGAGAGAGAGTGGGGAAGATAAAGATAAAAATAAACAGTAAAAAGAGACTAAAACAGGCCCGGTGGCTCCGGACAAGAGATAAGCGGGACGGGGTGCATTCTCACGGTCACAGGGGTGAGAGCATGCTATTAAAATAAGCAGAAGTGGTACAAACTCAACTGAAAAACATGGTGGGGTTAAAGTAAGACAACAATACATGTACAACAGAATGTGGCTATAAGGCCGGGGGGAGGGGGAGGTGCTTATAGAGTGCAACATAAAAGGTTCAAACAATGAAAACTGATTCTCGGGTGGGAAGAAATCAAACGGAGATGATTAAAAAAAAATTAAAAAAAACAGTATCATAATTAATACAAAAGCGGGCATTGGGAACGCTAACACAGACACAGACATTAACAAAACAATGTTCAAAGGGGCCAAGGGCAAAGTGACAAGACATTTATTCTTTCATTATTAAGATGTTTGCTGCCAGTAACATAGCATCTACAGTTTCCATAGCCACCGCCTCTGTAAACCCTTGAATAAATGCAGACATGCTTGTTGAAGGCAGGGTTGCTTGTATCTATTGTTGAGTAAAAACGGTTGACCGTTGATTTTCTTATCTTACTTCTACATAATCTGTGTTGTCAGCAGTGACTGTGACTATGGTTACCTCGGCTTGCTGATGGCAGGCAGTGCATTTGGTGTAATCAAGACAAAAATAGGGAGTGGGCATTATCATCCAGTCGGAGCTTTGTGGGGGTTGGGTCAAATTATAGAGGTTTCTTGTCAACTGCACACTTTAGATGGGAGGTGAACTTAATATAATATTTGTCCAAACGCTTGTGCGGCCTACTGTCCAAGTTCAATAGAATGTGATACTTATCTGCGCACGCGCGCGCACACACACACACACACACACACACACACACACACCGAAAGACTAGGCAGATGATGTGAAATTAGCCACCGTGCGTGTGCCATGATAGCCGTGCCATGTTGATGTGAGGTTAGCGTGAGGCTAGCGTGATTGTTAATGCCCACTTCTCTGTGTTGGGTGGAGGGTTTAGGGTCGTGCGTGCGGTGTGCCACAGGTCCCCCCCCCCCCCACCCTGTTCACAAAGCAGATACCAGACGTCCAGGCAGGCGAGAGCAGGGCACTCGCTGGCCCGTCAGACGGACTGCCACTCTGACCCTAGCTGTGCCGACCTTCCTTAACAGCGTAACTGCTGCCGTGACGACGGTCAGTAGTGGAACTCACTGAAGTCTTGCTCCTGGACTGCAGCTTTCTACAGCCGGGGTGCCGTTAGCCAGCGTTAGCCAGCGTTAGCCACATAATGACGCCAGGATGCACGGGTGTGAACGGTCACTAATGCGAAGAGGCCAATTAATGTATTGAACCTCCGTCTGTCCCAATTGCAACGTGTGTACAGTATGTGTGTGTAGTATGTGTGTAGTTGTCCACTACTGACTGCCGTCTGCCAGGTCTGCACCACTTTGTGAAGACGGTGAAGCTGCCGTTTCAACAGCGAAGAGGAACCGTGACGAGTCACTTCGTAGTCTCTGCTACCTCGTCCTCTTGAGCGCTCTCCAGCTGTGGCGACTGGTGACCAGGGCTCTGGACCTGAGCGGAAGCCGGGTTCTTCCTCCGGATCGAGCTACGCGACCCGTCAGTGATACTCTGAATCTGAGTCGGGGAGGGGACGGGGGGGCGTGGCCCGAGGAAGCATTGGCCGATGGACAGCAGAATGGGCCAATTGAGAGAAAGAAAAACAAGAAAGAAAGAAAAAAAAAACACACCACACCGGTTGCCCAGAGAAATGTAGAGATTGCAGGCAAGGCAATAAAGGAACACCGAGATATATTCATGACATTTCAGTGAGTTATCTTATTACTTATTATGTCATCTGGTTTGTGATCAATCAAATCAAAAAGATGTTAGTCCCAAAACACAAGGTGCTCGGCGCTCTACCTCTCGCTCCCTCTCGGTCCTGGACAGCTGCATCTGTTTCAGCATCTGAGACCTCTGCTCCATCACCAGGGTCTTCTCGTACGTGAAGGCAGAGATGTCGCTGTCCATCTACGAGGAGACGCACAGGGATGGAGATCAGTAGCGGACCAGAGCGCTACGTCAGGCACCAGCGAATGCACCTTTGTGTGTCGCTCACCATCTCCACCACCTCCACCTCTGCGTTCAGGCGCAGGTGGTAGAGGAACATCTGCAGGTCTTTCTTCATCTGGATGCTGTTGTCGTCCATCTGGGCCACGGTGAAGATGCGCATCTTACACTTCCTCCACACCTGGTGTGTGTGTGTGTGTGTGTGTGTGCACGTGCAGAGAGAGAGCGAGAGATGTGTTGAGGGAAAGAGCAGGAGAGGTTAGTCTTACGTTAGTCTCCATTAACCACAGTGACACAGGAAGAGAAATCTCTCTCTCTCTCTCTCTCTCTCTCTTTTTCGATTAACTCTTCGATTAATCGGATAACTACATTATTGATATTATAGAAATCCAGTAGATGCCATAGGGTGCTCCCTCAGAATCTGTGTCACCAACATTGGTAACACACAGTGTTGTGCGGCCTGCACCACTTTGTGTTCCTTATTACAAAGCCAGGGCAGTGTAGAAACA
>JAODOY010000535.1:0-11714 GCA_025399855.1 Forbesichthys papilliferus | reverse complement strand
GCAGCATCACCGCATAGCGCAGGTGAGCATCTAGGCAGCTGGCTAGTGGTCGAACACCAGGCCACCGTTAGCTTAGCACAGGTGAGCAGGGCTAGCTTGCTGGCTAATGGCCAAAAACCAGGCCAAAGTTAACCCTCTCATCTTCACCAACATCCTGGGTGAACTATTTGTCTGTGTGACTGTGTGTGTGTGTGTGTGTGTGTGCGTGTGTGTGTGTGTGTATGTGCCAGTGTCGCACAGTAAAGATCACCATCCTGGGAGAAGAGGGCGTCCCCATCCAGGTGGACGGGGAGGCTTGGATCCAACCTCCAGGCCTCATCAAGATCCAGCACAAGAACCGGGCCCAGATGCTCACCAGAGACAGGGTGAGCAGCGCACCCAGCACGAACCTCCGCTGCTGAGAGTTCCACAGCAGTTCCACAGTCTCGTTTGATAACAAAGGGTGATTGTTATCGTGCCTTCTCGGTTATTGCCCCGAGACTGTGGAATAGTCTTCCCCTTGCTATTAGATCATCTATTACCATGGATACGTTTAAGTCTCGTCTTAAAACTAATTTATACTCATTGGCATTCAACTAGGTCTTGAGACACATGTGCTTGATTGCTTTTATGTTTTAATTGCTGTTGTATGTTTTATTGCATCTTTTTGCCTTGCTCTGTACAGCACTTTGGTCACCATTGGTTGTTTTTAAATGTGCTATATTAATAAATATACCTGACTACTTGACTTGAGACATGAACACAACATTCAGTTCCTCTAATGGCAATTTGGGGCTGGCTGCAAATGGCCGGCCAAAAGGAAGTCAATCCCCATAGACTCTTATGTTAAAATGCCCAAATTTACAGCCCTAAAAACACATTTACAGCCTTGTTAAAAGAAAAGAAGACGGTTTTGGTCTCTATAGGTCATGACAACTGTACAGGGGTGAATTATTTTATAACTCATCAGTTAAAAATATATTAGCTGCACATTTTTCCCATTGTGTATATTGGAGAGCTAAGTAACTTTATCGCCGTAGGTCTTAATATTATCCCTGTAAGACCTCCGGCGATAGCTAACCTATACTCACTGTAAGCGACTAGCAGCGATGAAGCAACAAGAGACATTGGAACGTCAATGTTATTCAGCGTCTTGTAGCAACGAAAGTCAAGGCAGGTACCAAAAAACTAATCTCAACGTCGAGGCGACGTGATTGAGGCGTCTACCAACGGGAACTAAGGATATTGTTGACTGACAAATGACTGAAGCTTTTAGGGTGGAATATACAAGAGGGATACCTGGACAATGAAAGCCTGGAATGTAAACAAGTTTCAAATTTCAGCTACAAAGCGTCAGCGACGAGCGAATATACATTACGTGTTGTTATGTGTGTCTGGGACTCTAGTGTGTGGAGCATGTGTGAACCATATGTCATATGTCATAGCAACATGGCTGCGTAAACACCGTTCAGCTAATAGTACGATTTTATATGTAGAGATAGAATTTTGAAATGTGTTATTGTATGTAAGTATTTGCGTTTTTAGCATCAACAAGGGTAAAAATAACAATTGGATGTCAGTAGTTGCTGCTGGTATGCAACAAGAGTCGATGGTCGGGGGTCCATGTTTTTCGACCTCCGACCTCACACAGAAGTTCCGACTTCCCACCTCGAAGGCAGCATTCAAACCACGGACTAGCTCTGACCTCCGACCCCCCGCCCCACCTCCAGGCATTTGAGAACACGCTGAAGTCGTGGGAGGACAAGCTGAAGTACGACAAGCCCCCCCTGAGACCCCACCTGTACCCCCAGCAGTCCGTGGACCTGGCCACCGAGGAGGAGGCAGGGCTGGTGCAGATGTGTGCACGAGCAGCAGAGGAGCTCATCACCAGGTGCACGCACGCACACGTGCACGCACACACGCATGCACACGCACGCACTTGCACACGCACACGCACACACACACGTACGCACGCACATGCACACACTTGCATGCACACACACGCATGCACACACATGCACGCACACGCATGCAAACAGACACACACACGTACGCATGCACACATACACACGCATGCAAACAGACACACATACACACGCATGCACACACTCACATGCACACGTACGCATGCAACCAGACACACACATACACATGCATGCACGCGCAAACACACACACACGCACATATACATGCACCTGCAAGCACACACACACACACACACACCGGCAACCTAGTTTCTTACAGTGTGTATAGGACTTTTATCGCTGGAGGTCTTACAGGGATTATATAACGTTACTTAGCTCTTACACATTTGCAAATGTTTCATAAACATTTTTAAGACAACCTATTGGCTATGTAAATGTAGTAAGTAAGTAAGTTGTCTTCCTTTATTTGCCAATGATGCATGGAGAGGCTGAACCAAAGTCAAAAGCATCCGTAGTCTTAGTGTCTGTCCAGGGAACCGGACCTGTATCGTATTGCATAGCCTAACAAAACTGGGAAAACATTTATGACCACTACATAAGGGAATGTTATGGCCTGAACTCATGACCTCTGACATCTCATATCCCACCACAGGATCTGTGAGGCGGCCAAAACCAATGGCCTCCTGGAGCAGGAACTGGCTCACGCTGTAAACGCTGCATCACACGCCATCAACAAAACACACCCCAAGTTCCCAGAGGTGAGCGTCAGCGCGGTATCGTCGTGAGGCCGTGCTGACCTAGCAAACTGCAGCTATCAGTCTGGAGCCACTTTGTTCAAAAGGGTTTTGTCAGTAGAGGCGGTGCCAAAACATTAAACATCTTTACATGCGATTGGACTACCTACGTTTGTCTCAGCCAATCAGGATGTTTCAAATCAGCCAGAGCGCAGGTGCAAATCAACACGTACAACGTCGAACGCTGACGTCATCATCTTGGGGATAACTTTAGATAGGCACTGATTGGCCAGATTGTTCTCTATACGGTCGACAAATGCTTTTTCATTGAGTGGCTCCAGACTGTTAGTGAAATTAATGAATTAATGAATGAATGAATCTAGCCACAGCTAGCTAAAGTGCTAGCTGCAGGCTAACAACAGAGATGACACTGATTTCATGTGTCTGTCTGCTGTGTTTTCTCCCAGAGCCTGACCAGGAATACAGCTATAGAGGTGGCCAGCACTGTCAAAGCTCTCCACAATGAGACGGAGTCTCTTCTTGTAGGACGCGTCTCCCTGGTGAGTTACTCTGGCCTAATAGGTGTAATTTACACCTGGGACGCCATTAATGAAATGGCCCATTTTGTACAGTACATTTCTGAGAAATAGCTTGCAGCAAGAAATGTTAATTAAAATGAGAATGCTTAATTAAGACAGGTTTATTTGCACAATAAGACTGTTGTAGCCTAGGCTATGTCCCTTTAGGAAGGTCCATAGCATAGAAGGGAGCGTTTATTCTTATTATTATCTATTTCATACCAATCTCCCCATTACAATCAGATTCTTCTTCTTCAACTTTCAATCTTCTTCCATTTTGTCCCCACCACTTTGCAACACACAAAAATGACGTCCTTGCAATCTGGTTCTTTCGGGGTTTCTGAATTGATGTCACAGATCCCGTGATGCCGCCAGATTCAAACAGACAATATATACAATGTAAACAGTCATTTTATATAACCTACTTTCTGTGTGTCATTAGACGTTGCAGCATTAAAGAGATGAGGTAAAAATCCAGTGAATGGATTTCCCATTCAGCCAGATATGGGCTTATGAGCTTTAAACTGCTTTGTTTGTCCTTTATTTGACCAGGTAAGTCTCATTGAGATGAGACCTGGCCACAAAAGCAGTATACATAGTTTCAGACAGACAACAACATAAAATCACGAGCGTAAAAATACGGCAGTAATATTAAATACACTGAGACGCAAAGAGTATCAATAACTTATGTAAAACTAAGGGTTAAAACACTGACATTCTGAGCTTTATTCCCCAGTTCTTTCAACTTAGCTATAAAAGCAGGTAATGATACCATGTCCTTTAAATTTAAAACACTTTGAAGCTTGTTCCAAGCTAATGGGGCCAAAAACTGAGCAGTTTTCCTAAATCAGCATGTGCTGTAATTACAGTCAATGAAACACAGTTCTGGGATCGCAGGCAATATTTTGTATTTGTCTGTTTTACTATGTATTAGTATGAAGAAAGATGAGATGGGAGCTATCTTAACAAGGCCTTATGGATAAAAACATGAAAATGGTGGAATCTCCGATGAGATCATGAAGGCCAGCAAACTCTCCTATAGTGGGTACAGTGACGTGTGAGGGCTTTACTATTAGTGATGAACCTCAATGCTCCATGGAACACAGTGTCCGATGTACTGAATTATTGTTCTGGGGTTTTGAGGGAATATTGCTGTATATCGAACGAGCATTAAACCCTTCAGATGTTAGATCTGTCTTTGTTTCAGTGCACAACAAAATGTCCTCCTTGCCCCTTGTCTTCCAATGAGAACAAAATAAGACAGATATTTTATATATATATGTATATATATATATATATATATATATATATATATATGCAAAACTATCTTCCTTATCCAATTTCTCCTAGACATGTTTAATGTCTAGATTTAGGCTGCTGGCCTGTTCTCAAACAATATCCTGCATCCATGAGGCAGTAAATAGAGAACAGGATGTACCGTATGCCTCCTACTGAATGTGGATGTTGCCCCCACCATCCTTCCCGCCCCCCGTCCCCATAGCAACTGGACCCACCAGAGGAGGAGCAGCTCTCTGGCGCCCTGCAGAGTGTGGAAATGGAACTGGGCAAACTGGGAGAGGTCCAGTGGCTCTACCATATACTGCAGCCTGACGACGAGGAGGTGAGGGAGTGCACGCACACACACACGCACACACACATACATACATACATACATACACACACGCACATGCACACGCATATAAACACACATACATATACACACACACATACACACACACACACACGCACATGCACACGCATATAAACACACATCCATACACACACACACACGCATACATATACACACACACACACGCACATGCACATGCACATGCAAACACATTGAGGAAGAGGGCACTGGGTAATGTCAGTGGAGAGTCTAGGAAGCCATGGACACCACACGTATCGTAAATGTACTTAAAAGCCTGCCTTCTAGTGAAGCTGTGCACGTCTTGTATGACAAACAAATTATATATGTATTTCATGCACAAAACACCTTTATGCCTGTCCCGCTAGCAGCTAGCCAGAATCTAATGTAGCTTCACACTGCACCTGGCATCGAAGAAGAGCCGAGTAGCTAAATGAAATGCTGTAGGTTGACTGTGCTCATGTGCCAGGACCATTCTCTGGAGTACGGCAAGAGGAACAGCCGCAGCAGTGTGTTCCGCATAGTTCCCAAGTTCAAGAAGGAGAAGGCCACCAAGAAGATGAGCCCTCAGTCAGGTAGGGAGGCCCTGCACGCCTTCTGTTTCAGCAGCAGGGGGCAGCAGTCGGTCAGAATGTTTTTTTGTTGTTGTTGTTGTTTAGTTTATAATCAACGCTTCATTTGAATTCATGCAGTGTGTTACGCACAGACAAAACAAGTTGTGTGTGTTTTCCAATGTAATGTCACACATCGAAGAGAATGTCGTGTAATGGCTCAGCTCGCCTCTCGCAGCGATACACCATTTTTACAGAAACACATTTGTTATTTACAGTTCTGAAAATGATCAATTCAAATCCTGCAGACATCCAGTGACTATTTAACTTGTGTCAATGTAAACAAACGCGTCACGGTCAGCGGAAACACGATCACACGCATAAATGCATTTTTCCCAAGGGTTCCCGATCTGTTGCGCCTCACATCGTGCAAGCAAAGGCGCGCTCTACGTTATAAACGCCTGTTATGACGGTTGGGAATGGGCGTTTGCCACTGACGTCCGCGGAGCACAGAAAGTCAAGCGGCTGTCATGGCCGTTCTGCAACCTGTGATTCTGTGGCGCTTGTATCGGTTGCAGCGATTGGGCACTGTAGTATTGCATCAGTACGCCGGATCTGATTGGGCGGGGGTGTTAGCCCCTCCCCCTGTCATTCCAGGGCAGGTTGTTGATTGGCTGCACTTCCAGCAGGATGCACAGGCTTCCCGCCTCTCCTATCTCCTACTTCCTCTGTGTTCTGATTGGTGGATAACCCGCATGCCCTTCAGTCTTTCTCAAACACCATTGGCCAGCTCCTAGTCCTGGCCAATCGCTGCTCTCCTGTGTTAACCCTTCGTTTCTCCGCCAGCTGCCTCTCCTCCCTCCCACGCCCTCTCTCCCTCTCAGTCCCTCTCTATCTCTCTCCCACTCTCTCTTCCTCTCCCTCTCTCTCCCTCTCTCCCTCTCTCTCCCTCTCTCTCTCTCTCTCTCTCTCCCTCTCTCTCTCTCTCTCTCTCCTCACCGTAGTTGTTCACAGTTAATCCCCATGTTTCAGTCTGTGCGTGTGTGTCTGTGTGTGTTGAGACAGACACACGCATTTGTGAAACAGAAGTGTGCGAGAGCGAGAGAGAGAATCAGGCATGTCTGCCGTCATGAGCCCCTCTTTGCTCTCCTCTGTGCGTGCGTGTGTGCGTGCGTGTTTGCGTGCATGTGTACGTGCGTGTGTGTGTGTGTGCGTGCAGTGGAGCGGTGGGGCACAGAGGAGGTTGGCGTGTGGCTAGAGCAGCTCAGCCTGGGGGAGTACAGGGACAGCTTCACTCGCCATGACATACGGGGCTCTGAGCTGCTCCACCTGGAGAGAAGAGACCTGAAGGTACACACACACACGCACACACACACACACACGCACACACACACACACGCACACAAGTACACATCCTTCTTTTTAAACCTTCGCTACTACCTGACTGTGTTCATCTGCCCCCCCCCAACCTCCCCTCCTCTGTCTGCCCCACCCTCTCTTGCCTGCCATCTTGCCCATGTGCCACTCGTGCGCTCGCGTGTTACAGTTTGCGTGTGTGTGCACATGCTGTGCTGTGACATTGTGTGCTGCTTGCTTGATGACCTGCTTGGGAACCGCTCCTCTGAATCACTAACCCACCCTGCGTGACAGCGAGAGGGGGGCGGGGTCAGGGGGCGGGGTCAGGGGACCGGGTCAGGGGGCGGGTCAGGGGGCGGGTCAGGGGCCGGGTCAGGGGGCCGGGTTAGCGGATGTGGGGTGTGGTGCAGGGCCATGTAGAAGAGAGTTGCGTCAACTCCGTTCACTCCAATGTACCGATGTATCGATTAGTTTGTGCATCCTTTGTGCAGGCAAAATGAAATGCGCGATGGAATGTACATCTAAACTGTTTATTTCTCTAACATGGTTTGCGCACACCTTTTTATTTTGCAGGCACAAATGAATATAAATACGTTCATTCACATTCGCGTCATATGTGGTGCCAACTTCACGGAGGTCAATGGCGCATCGCGGAACCGCAAAGCAGTTCCCGTGAAGTTAGCCACGAACAGTAGAGGCACCTTATCAAATTGTAAATTGATGCACTACTAATTACCAAAAATTGCAGCTTTGTATCTATATTTATAGGTTGACCCGTTACTTACGACATGTTTCCACGACAACGGTATTTATCGCTTTAAATTACCGCCAAGCACTTCCTGTCTGAATCACATGACTATTGTTGATTTTGAGCTTCCGTTGGCGCGACTCTCTCTTCTACATGGCTCTGGTGGTGCTGACAGACAGGCACCGTGTGTCACATGACCCGTGACGTACCATTGGTTTCCACGACGACTGCCATATATTGATTCTGTCTTAAAGCAGGGAGTTCATGTAGTTCATGTTCATGTATTGTTCATGTAGTTCATGATGGGGCGCGAGGGTGTTAACCTGCAAATTAGTAATTAGGACATGGTTACTGTGGTTACTGTTGTTACCATGGTGTCTGGTCATGATGAACAAACCGTGTCCAGTTATTCATATCCATGTATGTATGAATGCAGGTCGGTGATCAAATACATAACAGGGATACTTACAAACTTTGCCAGGATATTAATATGCATTTTAAGGCTGTCACAGTGACATGTACGGTGCTGTAGTTTATTTTACTTTTTTTTAATTTTTTTTATTTATTTATTTATTTTATTTATTTTTTATTTGATATTATATTATTATTATTATTATTCATTATATGTATTGTCAAGCACAGTCAGCATACACAGACGATAAAATGTCAATAAAACATATTTCTATGATGTACTGTAGACAGATTCTCTTAGCCCTGCAGACCAGGAGCTGGGTGAACTGTGTGTGTGTGTGTGCGTGTGTGTGTGTGTGCGCGCGTGTCCGTGTGCATGTGTTACATATAAAGGTGCAACACACAAGCGATATTTTACCCAATCAAATTTCCAGTTGAGCCTAGAGCTGCTCTATAATGGACCAAGTAATTATCATGATTATTTTGGTCAATATTGAAATCACGATTATTTCATACGATTACTTGACTGACTTTGGAAAGATGTTGCATTTAATGCACCTACAGTAAACAGTGAAACAAATTAACAGTGAACGCAAGTTCAACTATAAAATGTCTCTCAATACTTTTCATGTTTTATGTTGGGATAAAAGCCTGTCATTCAGAACACAAGACAAAATAAGATTACGTTAACTTGAAAAACGTAATGTTCCAAGTAATCGTTTTTCCTCGATAATATATTTTTTGTAATTGTTAGGAGCCAAAATGTAAATCACGATGTGATTAATTGTACAGCCCTAGCCTTAGTGTGTAAATAAATCAGAATTACACTCTGCCAAATATGGACTTTGTGGGTTTGGTGTGTTACAAACTACAGAAACAAAATAGCGAATCGTGATTAATAGTAATGGCATTGATCGCGTCGACTTTGTGTACCACCAAAAGCGAATAGTCCAAATTCTGAAATATAGACCTGATGTTAGCACACATCACGTATGGTGTTTTTATCCGGTCACAGCTTCATCTGGGAGAGGACAACGGGTTTTCACTCTATCACGTTTGTTTGTCCGCAGGATCTGGGGATATCGAAAGTGGGTCATATGAAGAGAATTCTCCAGGGAACTAAGGATCTAGCCAAGACCACCATGGTAGACCTCTAACCTGAAGCAGGAGCTCCAGGCATGTGTGGGGAAAAATGCCTTTCCCCACATATCCTCTTACCACAGTGGAGGTTTTTGAAGCACCATTGGCCAACAAAAGAGTCCTTGGTGTTCCAGTACGGTTGGGTTGTTTCCATCTACTGTATCGGGAAGGAAGCTTTAGGGAAGCATTTATGGCAGCAGGTTTGTGCGTTGTTGTTTGATGCATCAGTGCCAAAAAACGACAGCGAAGAAAGTTGGCAGAAGTGTGGAGGAAGTAACTTGTGGGTCTTCACAAGAAAAAGCCATTTAAAAGACATCACATCCATTCACACACAGCACACAATCAGGTATGCAACAAACCATATTGCCCGATGGTATAGACTTCTTCTCTCTCTCTCTCTGTCGAGGCAATTGCAGGCCGAATAGCAAAACCAGGACTTCCACTAATATTACCTGTGATATTTAGCACAGGGAATAGTTGTGTTGAGCAGTGTGATGTTTACTGGCTGCCTGAGGTGTGTTAGAGGGGCGACATGGAGAACTGTGGGGTATGGTGTGTGGAATACTGCCGCATGTTGTGTTCTCGAAACCTTAGATGTGTTTACTTGCATGATTAGCGTCTTGATTTTGTTGTGTGCTAAGATAACACTTGAACAATTTTTACATTACTTATTAAGTATTTATGATGCTATTTGTTACTACTGAACGCAACCTTCTTGGTCTGAATCAAGTTTTATTTTTTCTCGCTTTTATTTATTTAGTTTGCTGCATGATGCTGTGTGTCAAAGTGCCAAGTGACATTTCAGTCAATTAAAAATGTTCTTTAATGGTCAAATGTTTTAATATTGTTTAAATGCTTTGATGAGGTATGACTATTAGAAACGGAGGAAGATGCATTTTTAATTAATATCTGAACTTATATCTGTATGTAGACACATTGATGAGAACGTCAGTACCAAAGTGAATGTCTGGGACACTTCCAAACCACCTGACAACTATTAAGTATAATGAGGCGTGTGGGTTTGAAAGGAGGGAGGGTATTCTTGTCTGAAAAGGCATCAAGTTGGCCTTCAACCACATATAGGCTACTGTAGGTTTTGTAAGGAATACTTGTATAGGCACTTTTACCTTCTTGCCTAGTGCAAGTGCAAAACCGTCATATTGTGACATGTAACAAACAGTTACAACATAAAATTCTGCATTGTACACAATAACACTATTTAACAGAAATAAGCATTAGACATGGATTTTATGAATATACTGTTGAAGCAGAATTGCAACCTACATAAGTGCAGCTCTTTCCTTTGTTTTCAAATTTAGGACACTAATTTCTGTGTTAAGTTCTATAGTATTTGTGGCATTACAGGGTATATTTGTGTATGTGATGCTAAGTTTGTATATATGTACAGTATATGCTGTGTGTGTGTATATATAATAATGTACATATACACACACACACACACACACACACACATACAGTATATACATGTATTTACAATATACCAGTGTATGCAAACACTAAGTGTTGTCTTATGCATTTGTAGATTGCTGACATCGTATGCATTGGATTCTGTGCAGTATATTGCACCATAACAACAATTGTGAATTATTGATTATGTTCTAATCTCTTGTAAATTATAATGCTGTTGTATTCCAATGACGGTGCAATATTTTAATTGTTGTTTTGATACTGCCACTGCCCTGTGCAACTTTCTGACGTGGTGTTCCCCCTTTGGGGGAATGGGGGAGGAGGGGTTTTCCGTTTGGTTTTGTTCCCTCATGGTCTGAGGAGTAGTTGGCCTGTACACAGACTGCTTTACAAACTCTTCCAGCAGTTCACTAGTTTATAGTCTTGTTCCCTAGTGCTTCCAAGATGAGGACTCAGTCAATGGATGACTAGTGGGCAGACTTGACTGTTGTGCTGCGATGTGCAATGTCCCACACTGTATATTTGTGAGGTGTGTGTGTGCGTGTGTGTGTGTGTGTGTGTGTGTGTGTGTGCATGCATGGGTGGGTGGGTGATTGTGGGGATAGTTATTGTATGTTGTATGCTTATCATTGCCAACTAAATTACATGTCATTTCAACTCTTTTGACCAGATCCCACACCCCACGGCCATTTTGTGAGAATTTCTAAAAGTTTGTTTGGCCCATGTATTCTAGATCAGACGTTATCAACAGGCGGTCCGGGACCAGGGTGGGTCCCCAGAGGTACAGCAGGGGGTCCTCCAAATTATTTGATTCCAAACTTATTGTATTCCAAAAAATTGTAAATGTCAGAACATTAACAAAAATACAACCTGTGCTATAAACATATACATATTTCAATCATTATTTTAATGATTACACATTATTGTACTAAATATTTTAATACCATATTTTATACCATATGTGCCATGTTTTAATCAGGGGACCTCTGATTAGACCTCTGTTCTAGATCATATCAAAATTGGATTCATTTGCGTGCGGTAAACCCTGTAATGCACTGTACTTGAATCTCCACTAGAGAGTGACATATTGCCCCTGCAATCCATGGGTGCTATTGCAGTAATATAATCTACAATATAATATGACAAACATATAGGATGAAATAAATGGAATGTTTTTTATCATTGCTTTGCTTTACAATAAGTGTGTTGGATATAT
>JAODOY010000534.1:0-13642 GCA_025399855.1 Forbesichthys papilliferus | reverse complement strand
CTGGAGTTGTCTTGTGTGGGGAGAGTGGATTTGGAGCCAATGAGCAGGACCTCTGTCTTGCTGTTGTTGATTTTAAGTGTGTTGATGTCGTGAAAGGCAGTTGGTGAGAGAGATGGGGGGGGATGAAGTGGATTCGGTTGAGATGTAGAGCTGGTTGTCATCCGCGTAGCAGTGAAAGTCAACGTTGTGGTTTCTCATGATCGTGCCAATGGGTAGAAGCAATATTATGAACAGCAGAGGACCCAGCACCGAGCCTTGAGGGACACCCAGTGAGGCTGCCTCACATCTTGATCTGTGGGATTTAGTCTGAGAGATAAGAGGAGAATCAGGATAGTGCGACTCCTGAAATACCAATGTCAGCCAGACGTCAGCCACGAGTTGGTGGGAGATGGTGTCAAAGGCTGCAGTCAGGTCAAAAAGGATTGACAAGTAGAATATTTGTAGTTTAAAATGATTTCAGTAATGGAATTGTCAGTGGCTGGAGTGAAGTCAGAGAGGCAGGAGGTATAGGTGAAGTCCACAATTCAGGCGTGGAGTGTGAAGTGTTTTAACTGTTGAAAAAATGTAAATCCTGTATACTGTATGTACATTGAGGTTGAACATTAGGGCAAATGCTGAAGCATTCATCCCAGTGATGTCGCGCTCTATTTCCACAGCAGTTGTTTCTCATTACCATACCATGCAGTACACACATACACACCCACATGTTCATATACGGCGCTTTTGCATGTGTGAGCAGGATTTAATCGGCACGCTGGTTTATAAGTGGGACTTGAGGAGGCTTGCACAGTATGCTTTATCTACAGTATTTGTTAGTTTCCATTTATTATCATTTGCACTTGTTCTCTGTGGAGAATTGATAAAGAATGAAGCAAAAAATTGCAGTTAGTTTCAGTTACAGTTAATACCAGTTCACACATAGTCAAGTTGACATGAACAATGAAAATAACAATCTTGCATTAAATGGTAATAAATGTTATTGATTTAAGTGTAATCTACATACAGTTTGAATACAATAAGACAAATCTGTATACAATTTGTCCATTTTGCTAGTTTTGGTGAATTACGCAATTACTAATATTAATGTTGATTATAGGAACTAACTGCACAGCTGTGAGCTACAGTAAGGGGCTTATGCTGATACAATGTGCAGATGCAGATACATGGGCAGATATGATCCAACCATTTTTATCACCAAAGATTAATGACCAATCAGTTGATGAGCAATGTGATCAGCTGCTGTCTTCACCGTGTGACACTGCCAACTAATAACCAATTAACTGGGTATAATTAATCAAACTAAACTCTCTTAATTAGTGGGCTGCTTGAAAGCAGACTCCTAGACTGTTCAGTTTGAATGAACGCATGGGTCTGAACAACTATTAAGAACTCAGTTAAAAGCAAGGTCAAAAGTTGTAATGAGGATTAAAACAGCAGGGGTTCAGGGGTACAGTATGTTTATTCCACAAAATGTTTCTCACCGTGTAAATGGAACGTGTTAACTTTCAACATCACCTCTACGCTTTGAACCGGTTCAAAGAATGAACGTGTAAGAAGAAAGTGTAGAAATGTCTAAAGACAAACAAAAAACTCTCAAATATGGCTCCTTTCAGACAAAATAATGAAAGACAAGGCACTGCTGTATTTTGTGATCTGCATTGCTCTTGGTTTTTTCATCTTGTATTTTTCCAGTGATACTCACAAACACTTGCGTCCCATCTCGCAGCTAGATGAGCTACTGTCCTTCACAGATCACAAACACACACACACACACACACACACACACACACACACACACACACACACACACACACACACACACAGCCGCAGGCTCAACAGTCAACACAAAGACACTTCCTGGTAAAGGAATACAAAACCTCGATATTAAAGGAACCGGAGGCCCATGCCCGCACACACACATACACACTCTTGCTTGGATCGACAAACAAAGGAAGGCTTATCACTTTGTAGGGAAGGCATTAATCTCATTCTATTGTGAGTCAGGACCAACCCTGTGGGCTTATACTTGGTGTGTTCCGTCGTGTGTGTGTGTGTGTGTGTGTGTGTGTGTTTGTG
This sequence comes from Forbesichthys papilliferus, assembly GCA_025399855.1. Classification (NCBI taxonomy): domain Eukaryota; kingdom Metazoa; phylum Chordata; class Actinopteri; order Percopsiformes; family Amblyopsidae; genus Forbesichthys; species Forbesichthys papilliferus. The sequence continues at coordinate 11,566 of JAODOY010000534.1, read as the reverse complement.
CGTAATGCAATATGTTGCCAGCCTCTTGCATAAATAAACTACTGATGTTTCTCCCAAAAATGCATTTAAAGCTATTCACAAAGATACATATAAAGTGCGAATTAGTTATAACCCCCCCAGGAGTGATTGTTAAACCAAGTTAACCTGTACAATGCACTGCAATGTATTGTGTGTGCATGTGTTCCTATGTGTGTTTGAGCCAAGCGTCTTGCATTTGTGAGAGTGTCGTACCCTAGCCATGAGCTCATCCCATCGTGAGTTGAAAGCGTCGAGTTTCTGCTGGATCAGTTCGTCCAGAACGCCCCCATCCATCAGAGTCTGGGCCAGCTCCCGGATCTGGTTCCTATTGTCCTCTGGGTGGCGCAAGAGAGCCTCCAGACTCTACATTTACACACACACATATATAGGCAAACATAGTCAAACACAGAAATACCTAAATACTGCAAGCTTGTATATGCATTTGCATTGTATATGAGGTTTATTGTAATTAACAAAAGAATGAGGTGTTGTAGTGTAAATATAAACAAGACAAAGTGTTATTGGTTCTAGATCCTGGGTAAGTTTAAATCACTTCTCACATAAACCAACTCCTAAACAGAGCGAAACAGATGTCTAATAGGTCTTTTGCATTGTAGCAAACAGCTGGGAGTAAAACATTTGAGCTGTTCTCCTCTAAATGCTACAACTATGTTTAATTAAAGTAAACTGCTGCCATTAATATCTGTGTAGCTCTGCCCCAGCAGTTAAGCTCATTAGCTGGTTGAGTCCAATAGGCCAATTGCTATATTCTGTTCCCAAAAGGTTAAACTCCTTGATTGCTGTATACTGAAGCGCCCCTATAGCTGTCCGCCACAGCTCACTGATGGTGTTTAAATCAACTTACTAGCAGTAGCTGTCTAGCAGCAACAACCCTCACAGTTACAGTCACAGTTTCAAACAATGTATTTGTAAGACTAATTTCAGCATAAATCAAGGAATATACCTCTACATGTCAAATAAGCCGTTTTCCTTTGCCTTTGCAGACCTGAATCTACGGCTGAATCCCATTTCACCCCTTGCCAATACCACTTAGCCCTAGACCTCTGTTTTGTGCATTCATGTGTTGGGGTAGGGCGTCCCAATTCTTGATTGGATCGAGGGCTAGTGTGAAGTGTTAGGGAGTTATACTGTAGCCCTTCCAAGTTTTTTCAGAGGCACACTCTAAGCAGAGTGCTTGATAAATAATTCCATACTGTAATAGGCTTATACATGTAAAACACATCCATACGTAATAGATTCCCATAGCCCACGCAAGAGATTATCACATCTGAGGACGACATTATGGAAGCGTAAAAGACAGTAAAAATAGACAACGTTCTGGTTCTTGTCGTCCAATTATCTTATCTTAATTGTAACTTAGTTCCAAGGGGCAAGGGGTAGGGGCAATTGCCTCTACTCCTTAAGGGGTAGATGTCACGATTCGCGGCCGGTCCAGCACGGGTGAGGGCCAGGCGGTGATGCCAGTACCGGACAGCGCTCCCAGCACGTCTTCGGCTCCCTATTAGCCTCACGTGCAGAAGCTTCACCTCCACTTCCTGGGCGGAGGTTTAAGAGGCATTCCTTCCCAGCACCTGTTGCCAGTTCTTTGCCTTCTGTCCAGATGCACGTACGCTATCCCGACGCAATCCCGACGCCCCGACGCCTCGCCGCCTCGTCTCGCCTTCCTGTTCGTCGCTCCAACCTCGACTGCCACTCTCGACAGCTGCATCGGGTGCCTCTGCCAACCCCCAGCCGGCGTACCTGCCACGCTACACCTCTCAGGTTGTGCTCTGACTTCCCAACGCTACGACCCACCTACGTAGCTGCCAACCCGACAGCTTTTGTCGAGTGTCTCTGCCAACCGCCAGCCGGCGTACCAACACACCTGCCCCGTTGTGGTATCGCTCCTGGTTACCCTGAACTGTTATTTAAACTATTATTGATTCTCCTGTCTACTGCCTCTACTTCCCGTGATTGGGTTCCCTGCTCCCGGGCCGTAACCTGACAGTAGAGGTAAAAATTTGAAATGGGATTGGGCCTACGCCTACAAGTGTAGATGGTTTATTGGGGACAGGATGGTCTAGTGGTCTGGGTGTTGGGCTTCCAGCCGGAAGGTTGTGGGTTCAAACCCCAGTTATTGACCTACCTGCAAGCATCCTTGAGCAAGATGCTTAACCCCTTACTGCTCCCGGTGGTTGGTCGCACCTTGCATGGCAGTGATCACCATCGGTGTATAAATGTTTGTGTGACTGGGTGAATGTCAGGCAAAATACTGTAAAGCGCTTTGGATAAAAGTGCTATATAAATGAGCCCATTTAACCATGGCACAGGGCACCCATGCTATGTAGAACACACGGGGTTCTTTTCTCATGTCAAATTTTGGGGATAAATTATTTGGGACCTCCTTGTTATAAGACTATCTGAGTGTGTACAATCCATTGGATGCTAATGAAGGGGCTCCAGTGAGCTCTTCAACTAATCGCTTGTCCACTCCTTAGTGGCTGGGAAACACCAGTTCACCTCCTTTGCTGTACTGACATCAGCTCTTATGTGTCATGGCCCTGCTGTTACACCCAGTCCTAACTGGATGCAACGGCAAGCGAGCGTCTGACTATCGCATTGCAGCCGGCGCACTCTGTCTACAGTGAATCCGTTGTTACAACATGCAAAACAAACCACGTAGCTTACTGCCTTCTCCATATTCACAACAGTAGCTTACTATGACGGGGGTGAGTATAGAGGTCATGTCATCATTGTATAGGCTACAGCACAGGTATCCTACAACCACCATCTCCACTTTGTAAAATAAACTAGCTCTGCTAAGCATGCTGATAGAAAACGGTCTCCCTCCAGCCAGCGTCCATGCCATTAGGTATCTTAATGTCCCTAGTCCATTTCAACAATAAAATACAGCCTAGTTCTGTGGTTTCAACGTGAGCGACAGGAAGCAAATAGAAACAGGGCGTCCGACAACAGTCTGCTCAAAATAGCGCGCCGCATAGCGCAGGGTTGCGTTGCTCGCGTCCAGTTAGGACATTCCAACAGAAAAGAACGCAATCAAACTGCTTTTGCCACTGATGCTCACTCGCGTCGCATCTAGTTGAGATACGGTGCCACGCACACACTCACAGCTCACACACGTCTTAACAGGCTGTGTGTGTGTGTGTGTGTGTGTGCGCGCGCCCCGTACTGACATGCAGGGCCTCCTGTAGGGCCTCAGGCCTGTCCTGCAGGCTGTCTGCCTGGTCTAGCTTGTGCTCCAGGTGGTCCAGGAAGGAGTGCTCCTGCTGCAGGTAGGACAGCAGCTCACACCAGCACGCCCACACCTCCTGCACGTACGCACACACAGTAAAAATATATACGGAAATACCGAATTACAAATGGGTAGACAGAGAGACAGATGACAGACATACATACGGACAGGTAAAACAGATATGAAGAGAGAGGTATACAGACAGACCGACATCCAGACAGACAAATTAACAGTGAGTGAGGGAACACAACTGTCCATCCACACAACATCCCTGAGAGAGAGAGAGAGAGAGAGAGAGAGAGAGAGAGAGAGAGAGAGATGTCATGGTCTAAATGTCACATCAATATGAGAGAGGAGAGGAGGTGCTGAACGATCTCCCTCAAAGACCCATTCATTCATATCATAATATATACAGCCTGGCACACACACACACACACACACACACACAGAGTACACATGCACGCACACACACTATTTACAGTTGTTCCACTGAGGGAGGCACAGCTCAATACAACACTAAACATTGACAGCTGGAGAGACAGTCAAGATACACAGACAGACAGACAAGACAGTCAGTCAGACAGACATTCAGACAGAATAGATACACAGACAGACAGACAGACAGACAGACGGACAGACAGACAAGATACACAGACAGACACAGGCGTACCTCCAGGGTTTTACATTTGCCGTCCAGGCGGCTACACAGGCGCTGATAATTTGCCGTCAGCACGTCCAGCTCAGAGCGCAGGGCGTCATGAGCCGTCGGGGGGGCCTTGGCGATGAAACTGTTGACGCTGTCAGTGAGGATCTTCACCTTCAGCTCCTTGGAGTGGACCTCCTCTTGCGCCCTCTACAGGACACACAGAGGAAGCACACGGTCAGCACTGGGGGATTGTGGAGCGCAACTGGTTTTCATATTTGTCGCTTACTACGCTTTGCTTCACAATGCGTTTCTATGTGTGAGGCGGGGCTGTGGAGGGATATTGTTATCAATAGTTCTGGAAAAATGAATAAACCTGCCTTTAACCAGAGGTTTACGCCCAGTAGGAGGAAGCCAACACTTCCCAATGGAGCGTTGCATAATGGGCTGGTTACACCAGGCTATCCTGTTCCCCCCTCTTCCCCACCACCACGCACCCCTGTTGAGAGCCACTGGTCTACAGGTTTGAGAAGTTGGCCTGTGGCCAGAGCAAGCGTAATATTTCTCAGGTTTATACTGTATATGACTGCAAATGAAAGCTACCTTGCTACCTTGTTACCTACTAAAACATAATATACCCCTTCCATGAAGCCATTCATTGACCAATGAACTAGCTTACAACAACAACAGCTTTCAAATGAAAATGTGTATATACACTGTAAAAAAATCTAAACAAAAACGTATTTGCACGGACTTAATTGTTAAGAAAGCCCACCCCCCAAACACACACACACACACCCCTGCCACTGCAGACCTTGAGCTCCTCCACGGCCTTGCGGAGCTCTTCGGGGGTCTTGTAGGTGAAGTCTCTCTCCAGGTAATCTTCCTCTGCCTGGTTGATCCACTCCTGCATTTCCTGCATCTCCTTCCTCAGAGCCATGGTCTTATCCAGACCACCCTTTAAGGCTGACTTCTTAGCATAGGCCTGACTCACACACACACACACACACAAAAACAGAAATACATAAGTAAGAATTCAAGGTATTGACAAGCACACACACTAACACACCTGTTTACAGGTGTTCTCCCACTGGCCGTTAAGTTCATCTAGCTCCTTCTGGATATGAATGGCAAAGGGTGGCTCCGCCTCTTTCTTCAAGGACACGCCCACCTCGTTGATGCCGTTCAGACTGGGTTGAATGGTGTGGATGTCATTCACCAAAGCCTGGCCAATCACAACAAGGAACAGTCTCTCGTGACAGGCAACTGGTCACAGAATGTCGACATGGTTATATTGTACTTCAGGAGTAACTGTACAGAGAGAGGTGGAGCTATTTAACGGTTACTAACTCTCATCCTGTCATCAGCAGGCTGTCACCCAGCCAATGAAAGATTTTGATCAATTCATTGACATACAGTATACACTACAGTGGTGTGATTAAGTGCACATTACACATACAGTACACAATAATTGCTTTTGCTGAGCACAACAATACACTAATGGAGGAGTTTCTCTGCTCCTGTCCAACCGGTGGGCTGTGTGCTAATTGAGACTGGAGAGGATAATATGAGTCAGAAGTGCCTGTCCAATCAGCATGGGCTATGAGCATGCTGGGTTTCCAGGTTTGAAGCGCGTGAAGCCTGTTGTACCGTGCACTGCTCAAGCTGTTTTTCCAGTGCCTCGGAGTCACCCAGAGCCGGCCATTCCTCATTCAGGAAGATGTCCACGTCTGCCATCCACTTCTTCAATGTCTTTACATCATTCTGAGATAGGCAGACAGTATAGCAATCAGTTACAAATGTGGTGTTTTTTTTGTTGCTGTCATGTCAGAACACTTAAAGGTAAATTCAGCTATTGCAAGCTAATTATAAGATAATACACAATATGTCAAATTCACCAAATATCTCCTCGCATTTCGCTAGCTTACCGTTCTCTTTGTGTGTTGAACAAGTAATCTGATACTTTTACAAAGACCTGGCTCCGTAAATAGGAACAAAGTGGCGAACACCGCTCACATCAAAAAACTTTTGCTTTGCTTCACAATGTGTTTCAATGTGTAGGGCGGCGGCGGGCAGGAATAATGTTTTCCTTTAGAGTTAGCAAGCGTTAGAATGACTAACCCTGCCTTTAATGCGTAGAATCTATTCACTGTATATGGTTTATAATCTACTGTGTCTGTATCTTACTGTAACTGCCAACAAACACAACAAACGACCCATCATTATGACATGTTCATTATGCCATGCTCACCTGAGAGCACAGATTCAAGGCACAATAAGATGAAGTGTACTATAATATTCACTGTAACAATCATGGAGCACGAGGCAATTCACCACTAATGGACTTGAATGGGCCTTTAGACCCACAAACACCCAGGGCTAGTCATGATGGTGGAAGCTATAAGAATAATAGCTTGCTACTACCAGGAGGTGTCAGGCAGCAGATAACCGAGGAGGAGGTGGTTTTGGGCGGTGCCACCCATCCAGGTTTGTTCTAGATGTTTGTCATCTGTCCAACAAAACAGGCAACCTGTTCCCGGGACCACTGAATATTCTCGAAATGTAGCATTTCTGGGTGTGCAATGAGCTATTTGCTGTGAACATTAAACGGACACTCCTTGATATGAAGTGTCTTTGATGTTCAATACGGTGTTCCAAGACATGGTTGTTTCGGTTTGCAACTTGCCCATTCTCACACCTGAGTGGCGTTGCATTCCTCTCTCCCCTTCCTTCCACCTCAATAACCTGGATATGTTGCCATGCCTGTTGTTTGACTGGCCTGCTGCGACGCTGCGACCCCCTCACCTCAAACTGCAGGAGTTTGGCCATGAGCTCCTGGATCTTCAGGGCGTTCTCCGTCAGTGTGGTGCCAAGGCGTCTCAAGCGTGCCATGATGGCCTCCATCTCTACGCGATACCTGTGGGGAAGTGGGGTGTAACAGGGCTGTCATATGAATACAACAAACATGTCAATCAACGCAGCCCTACAGTACTGTGCCACCACCTGGCTCTGGTGAAACACAAGGCCATATCTGCATGAATTCTTCACATGCAAAAATATCAGGTCCTACCTCTGGCAGATGTCTGGCGGAGCTTTCTGGAAGACCTGCTCTACAGCTGAGGTCAGGTAGTCTATGTCTGGCTGGTGGTCCTCTAGAGCTGCTTGCAGGACCTGAGACAGAGGAACACAGTTTGCTGCCAGTTTGTTTATGCTGGCTGGGTTTCCTCTACCAAGATGTACTGTAAGGGTGGGGATTGTTCATCTGTCAATCAATGATAATGTATCCAATAATATGGGAGTGCCATCCTAACCACAGCCCCTAATAGGTCCTCTTGTGTTTGTTGTTTCTCTGTCTTGTCTGGGTTGATACTGCAGTTTATGACCAGATGCTGGGTTTGAACTGGTGCACTAGTTTTATAGATCGAACATCTATCATTATCTCAGTCTCTGCCAAAGAAATCCATTTAACTTACATATAGATACCTGGCTTTAGGCAATAGCACTGTGATGCAGTGATTTGTCAGACTTCTGTCTATTTCATTTAGCCATTTTCTTTTATGGTCAATATAATACCTTTTCTGCGTACTTACTGCATACAGATTAGATTATGTATTCCTTGGGAAGACATGCAGTGCTCGCTTCAGAATAAGTCAAGCATATTTGCTTCTGGAGCATTAACAGTAAATACTGTACTGTGTATTCGTTCTGTCGAATACACACAGGTTATTAGTAAAGTGCCTCTGCTTTAGTCATACATTTAAAAAAACACAACCACACGCTGATCATCATATCTATTGCTTATAGATGATCCTCACTTTTGAGTATGACTCAAGCACCTTGAAATGAGAGGATGCAAAATGAAACACATACTTGAAGATATGATTTTACTATGCTGCTTGTGGATGCACTGTCAAGGATAAGCCCGCGGTGAGTGGGCAGAACCGACCGGTCACATATATCCATTAAGAACCAGAGAAATAAAGCAGTTCGGGAAGGACGTCACACTGGCTGGATCGTCAGCTGACAAGACCAGCTGATTGCTGCTTTAAATGCATTGGCCAATATTCTAATGCTTATGCTTACATACATGCGCATACATGAAAAGGAGCTGCCAGAACAAATGTAAATAATTAAGTTAATAAAAGACTACTTTGCCATAGTGGTCCTGAGTCCTGACTCAAATAAACAGTTGGCTTTTGGGATGTTTTCAAACAGGTCCAAATGACAGGCGTAATAATATCTGTATGGAGAGTAATGATCGAATTGCAGTCTAATTTTGCAACGCTAGTAAAACACATACATCATAGGCTTTTTTTATTAGCTGGGTTCAAAGCCCAGTTAACCTCAACCTTAACATTAGTTTATAGTTGTTTAATATCCTCTTTCTCAGTCAGTCAGGTCAGGGGGCATAACAATTCAAAACCTATGAACGCACACACACACACACACACACACACACATCTCCATTCTGTGTGGGGGGAGGTTGGGACAATGGTGCTGTGACATATCGCTAGCTAACCGTGTCATTCTGCACAATACATTTCTAATTATTATCTTCACTCAACTTGAATTAATCTGAAGCTATAAGGCCGGGTTGTTATGCTAAAAGGCCATAATGCATTCACTGACTCCCTCTTTCTCTCTCTCAGTCTCTCTCACACACAAACACACGCACACACGCGTGCATGTGCAAACACACCTCCTTCTGAGGATCTGCGTGACCTTGAGATTAAAATTGGGAATACAAAATTTCACAACAGACAGTAGATTCAAGCAAAAGGATGTCTTCTTTTGTTTTAAAGGGGAATTCATGTGCTGACACAATGGTAAGATTGTCTGTTTGTGTGTGTGTGCGTGCGCGCGTATGTACACATTCTTACGTGCGCGTATAAACATGCACGTAAGAATGTGTACATACAGCATGCCTACGTTGTGCGTATTTGCGTCCGTGTACTGTATGTAACTGGGTAGACAGACACTGATTTGCTCCACTGGGATTTCACTTGCCCGGGTTGTATACAAACTATAGACTGTGTTCCTGCATGTTCATCAAGTGCACAGACGGAATCCACAGTAATTTTACCAAGCAGGTCCCTCCCACACACCTTTTATAAGCAAGATTCCAGTTCCCTACGAGAGCATATAACAACAGTAATATATCTTCACTAGTTGTAGTAAAAAAAAACAATCACTGTTGTCCGCTGTACGGCATTACGGAGCCTGTCACACTTTGCTTTACTGCTTTATGTGGACGTATAAATATATGTGAGGCGGTGTGGTGTGAGGGCCAACATGGTGAAACACAGTTTATCTAGATGATTCACTGCTGATGCGAGCCGGACAGCGCGTGTCGTCAACCGACCGCAAATCGGCTTAATTAAAATTGATTTGTGCGGGGTGGCAGCGTGCCAGGGTAGCAGGCTACTCTGCTACAGGAGGGTAATGGATGGTATGGATGGTGTCAGAGGAACTACAGTCTGGAAGCTTGGGGGGGGTGAGCATGCCAAACTTCTTGTTAATGTCTGTTTTAGCTTGTTTTTCTGTTTGTAATGGAATGGATAGACTAGTGCGCTAGTTCTCCAACTTGTTATTGGCTTACCACGTTACACACTAATTATGTTCTTATTAGTTATAGTTGCCTTCCCCTTTAATGAACTACAACATTGTTTCCAATATAACCATAGAGGAGAATAACATGAATACTGTATATATAAATTGATCATAAGAGTTTTAGATATTAGTGGTCCACGTACAAATGCATTAGTAAACAACCTTACTAGTACTTTTAGAAACACTGGCCTACTAGCCTAGTGGTCAGGAGATCATACACTACACATTCACATCAGGTTATTTAGCAGTGACCCAACCCTATACAAAGCAATACACAGTAAAATATGGTTTAAACTAAATTAATGAGATCATGTGTTTGTATGTTTGTATTTGTGTGAATACCTGGACGTCCTTCAGTCGTTGTTCCATAGTGGGATACTCTGTGACAGCCGTGGATGGGATGGTCAGTTTGGCCTCACACTGCTGTATCCATGCCAACAGTGTTGATATGGTCTCCTTATAGCGTGCTGGTGGTAGGCTCTCCAGAACTGAAGGGAGAGGGTGAGAGAGAGAGAGAGAGAGAGAGAGAGAGAGAGAGAGAGAGAGAGAGAGAGAGAGAGAGAGAGTGGGGGGACACAGAGAAAGACAGAAAGAAATAAAGAAAGAAAATAATTGAAATAATAAAAACTATTCTTCTAATACATTTTCTATTCAGTCACTTATAAAGCTGTCAGGATCTCAAACACACACACACCAAAATCACAATAAGCATTTTGTCTGGCTCTGTGTGTGTGTGTGTGTGTGTGTGCGTGCATGTGGAAGTGCTGTTTGGTGCTAAAGGCAAACTATCCCTCTGCTTTTCCGTCAATCTCTCCACATCTGTTTTTCTCCAAGGCGCTCTTGCTCGTTCAAACCCCCCCCCCTTCCCTTTCTTTATTTCTGCCATCCGTCATTTATTTCACTGTCTGTTTTTCATCAGCTGTTATTGGTGTAAATGTGCCTCTGTCTCCAGCTCCTGGATATAAATAGCTTTAGCATTTTGCTTTGTATCAATGCCACTTCGCATTGAGGCCCTATTCTTGTAAGGGAATACAATAGTGCCAACACTCTGTAAGCTAGTGTTTCAAATGCCGCGGCTGAGATTTGTGAAGATTTGCAAATGTGTGTATCTTGATGTTTATGAAAAATACAAACAGAATGTAAAATGTTCATATGTTGATGATTTGCACATCAACAAATCCCATATTGTTGTGGACCCCCCCCCAACCCTGGCGCAATAGTGCTGCTCAAGCATGTTTTTGAAAAAGGGATTTCTCAAGAGATTACATTTTTAGACAAAATGAGGAGTCATTTAGGAGCAAGGCGAGAATAGAACAAATGACGTTGTTTTCTATTGCACACTGGGCCACGTATCGCTGTTGTCCCCGCAGCCCTTTTGTCAATATTTCACCAGCGCAAACCATAGACGGTACAGAGAAATTCACAAACCCTCCGCCACGTCACTCATAGCTTTTCTTAAGAACGGATTTGAAGACTGTGGTCTCTGGCGGTCGCCATCTTGCAGTAACTCACTTCACCTGTATCACCCCCCCCCCCCAATCCATTATAATGAGATACATGTATGGCTAAATATACTGTATTTGAAACTATATACTGTAGATGTAATGATATAGAGATCAAAACATGTTTGTTAATTAAGGTTTATTAAGTAGGACATTTTAATATGGGAGGCTACTCCCTTTTGCAGACAGCCTCAAGTGGCCATTCAATGAACTGCATCGTTTAACACTTCTGTGTTGTATTTATTTCTCAGCACCGCAGGTTCCTGCTTGGCACAAACCTGTCCCATATACTGTGCCATCGTAGGTGACTCACTGCATTCTGGGGAGCGCAGCAGGTAGGTACTGTAGATGCTATAATACTGTAGGCAGGTGTCTGTCCTAGCTATAATACTGCAGGCATGTGTGTATAGTCTGTCCTAGCTATAATACTGTAGGCAGGTGTGTATAGTCTGTCCTAGCTATAATACTGCAAGCAGGTGTCTGTCCTAGCTATAATACTGCAGGCAGGTGTGTATAGTCTGTCCTAGCTATAATACTGCA
>JAODOY010000533.1:2987-13645 GCA_025399855.1 Forbesichthys papilliferus | reverse complement strand
GCAGGTAGTCCGGTTAGCAGCGAGTTGCAGTAGTCTAAGCGGGAGATCACTAGGGTTTGGACCAGGAGTTGTGTCGCCTCCCTTGTGAGGAATAGGATTCAAACCAGGAGATAGTGGAGTCTGAAATTCCTGAAATGGTAGTATAGCTAGATGAGGCGATCTAAACCGTTTTAGCAACGCCGATTGGTTAAATTCTGTCCGATAGTTTCTAAATGAACTAGAGTGCTATGCCCAGTATGTGGCAATGACTGTTAAAGGTAGAGTCAGCTACTGCAAGCTAATTGTATATACTAGTTTTTGTCAAATTCACAAAATATCTCCTTGCATTTCACTAGTTTACCATTCTCTGTGCATGTTGAAAAAATAATCTGATACATCTACACAGCCCTGGCTCCGTCAATAGGAACATAACATAAAAAAAGACGTAGTACTACACATTGCTTCACAATGCGTTTCGATGTTTGGGGCGGTGCCGAGGAGGGATATTGTTTTGATTTGAGCTTGAATTTAGCAAGCGTTCTCAATAATTACTAACCCTTCCTTTAACACTTCCCAATAGACCGTGGCCAGACCATATTCACCAAGTGAATATTAGGTCTGGTTACTGCAGGCTGGTGTCATACTACTTATGGTTCAAAATATAATGTCTCAATTACATTTAGAATGTATGGATTTTCATAATTAATAATTCAACACCGGGAGCACCACTTATTTTAGGTTAAGAAGAAACCTTATCATGTTCTATAACTTAAACTGTACCTTAGTTAGTTAGGCTATACTATAATGCTATCTATGTTATTATTTAATAAATTATATTTAAATAATTGTACCTTCAAAATCGGCATATGTTCTGTAGGAGTGAGATGTTAAGGGGAGTGATATGTTCTGGTATATATGAACAACAGAAAACATATATTTCAATACAAAAGTAATTTATGTAGACAAACCTTTAAAATCTACTTTGCATATATGAGGAATATAGTGTCACACAAACATGCTAACAGATTTTTGAGTCTTCAGGAATAAGGAGGAACATTTGAGTACAGTAGCTGTTGGCGCCGGTGTGCAGCGTGCTGCCCCTGTAGGTTAAACGTGATGCCGCAGGTTGCTTGTCAGCCTCGGGTCACATTTGCAATGCCACGTGTTGTTGTGTGGACCATGGTCCGACTGGGGCTGGGGCTCAATTGCAGCCGCCTTGAGCGGCGTTGTCTTGCTTTAGTGAAGCTGCTGGCGCCTGTCTGCCTTGTTGTCATGCAAGGCCGTTCCTTGGCAGTCGAATGGTGTCGCAGCTGTAGGCCAGGCTTTCCTCGTTGAGGAATCCCAAAACCTCTAGGCATTTGGCTCGTTGAGAAGACAATTAGGTACTGTACTTCTAAACACCATATTTAGAAGTACCAATAAATAAGTACCGAAACACGTCCTTTTCCAATGTCTTGTGCCAGAGTAAGATTGGAGACACTGCATATGGAGCAAGAGGGTGTCAATGGCTTTCTTATCAGTGGTGTCTGCCATGTTGCCAGTTGGTTAATCGTTTAGTCAGTCTCCGGGTGTAGAGCAAAGGAGGCATGGGGTTAATCTAGGGTAGTAGGGTTATCCAATTCTGTTTCTGGGGGCCACTGCCCTGCATGTTTTAGATGTCTCCCTGCTCCAACACACCTGATTCAAATGAATGCATCATTAAGTCTTTTAATGACCCATTAATATGGAACAGGTGTGTTAGAGCAGGGAGACATCTAACACCTGCAGGTCAGTGGGTCTCCGGGACTGTAATTTAATAGCCCTGATCTTACGGCCTCACAGCAACCAAAAAGGTAGTCTCCATTATGATTTGTCCCCTGGTGTTGTCAGGCGGGGCTTTCCTGCCTGACAACACCAGGACAGAACAAGTCACAGTTGCGTTTTGCCAGACTGGGACTTGGAGGTCCAGGGGCAACAAAGGGGGAGGGCGCACATCGGGGTTCCGCTTTCTCTCTTGCTTTATAGTATGTGCCCTTTTGCTGGGGAGGTGCCCCTCTCTACATTATTATACACCATATTATATTATTATAGCTTATATTGTTATGTATAATGTCATATTGTTCAATCAAATGTGTCACAGTGTATTTTCATGCAATTGTCTTCTCCCCAGGTGACTCTGCTGTTTGAAGTGTATGCAATGCCTCCTTTCACGCCTGTATATGGCTACCCTTCTTCACCGTGGATTTCGGTGGTGTCCACACTGATGATCTTAGCGTCAGTGGTGTGCATCCCTGCATTTTTTGTTGTCTCGCTGTGTAGGGTGAGTCAGCTTTTCTGAATCAACAGATTTAATGTAAGATTTTGTTTGAAAAAAGTAAACCTTTTGTAGGTTTCATAGGCCATAATGTACTGTTGGTGTACAGAATATTAGATCAGGGTTCCTTTCATTATAAGCATGAGCTGCAGATAAATTGATATGTAATAAAACAATTTAAAAAAAACATTTGACAATTAGACTTATAATTTAAGACCAGAGTGTGCTGTCATCAATTACATTTACTTCCAGCATTAAATGTACTTTAAATAAAATCTTAGAATGCTGTATGAACCCCCCACCCCTCCCAGAGAATAGCATTTCTCTGCAACTGTTTTTCTTGAATTGCAAAATAGTGAGGAGTAGAAACCTCGTCTGTGGATGTATGTCATAATCAATTATTTCTTAAGTGTTCTTAAGTGTTTTCTGTATTTCTTTTAGAAACAATGTATGACAACTCCATCCAGTGACCTCCGCCAGGCTTGGCCAAAGAGGCCAGCGCTCACTCTCTGTGGTTATGTCATCATAAAAGGACACGAGAAGCCACCGAGGTTGGCAGGGCAAAAGGAAGATAAATTGATGCCGGAAGATTCTAGTGGTGTCTAATGGATGTTGATGACTAAATGCTCAAATCTTTCACGATATTCTTGGATGTGGAAAGACATATTTTTTATATGCGAATATGCAAAGTGTTAAAATGTTTACACCTGTTCATACATATTCAGGGTTTTTTTTATTGTTGTTATATTGAGCTGTTAGCAGTGTTACCAAATAATAAACCACAAATTGTTTTACAAATAAAAATATATATACATTAGTATGCTACTATTCTATTATTTTTAAACTGCATTTGTATGTTTACCACTGATAGATATTTTTTATATGTCCAGTATTCCAGGTTAATGCAGATGCACATTGCACTCTGACATCGAGTTTAATAACACAAGCGTAATGAGGAAGAATTCATTATTTGCCTTCTGCCTATGCTGTCTATGGTACCTTTTCAGTGGTCCTGTTACTGTTTAACCAAGATGTGACTTGCATTTAATGAGTCATCTTTACTGTTTGAGGCCTATGGAATATCCCCACTATGTCTTAATACAGTAAACAATCTATCCAGTAACACCTACTGTATGGGCATGCATTTCTAATTCTGCTTCTATTGATTTGCAGCTCAGAAAAGACTACAGTGTATATGAACAAATAAGTAATGTTCATATTGTCAATTCTTACTCAGTAATTTCCCAAATAGCTTGCTGTTATGGATGATCTTCATTATAACAAGCATTGGTTTATACAGTATATTCCCATGCCGATGGCGACATATAATTCCTTTTCCACCTTACTGTGCATCATCAAATAAGAAATCCCCACTATCTAATGTAGCCTCTTGACGTAACATTATAGGACACATTTGTGAACATGAAAGTATCAGGCCATCTGTGGTGGTCAGAATACCAAGATCAGTCATCTGTGTAATGCAAACTGTCATTCCATTAACAGACCATTCCACCCAATCGGTCTCAACCTCAATATATGCAGGAATATACAATACTGTGCCCCTGGGGGGCTAAGGTTTGCCATTACAGTAGGTCAATTAAAGGGGTGTGTCCTTAGAGAGGCAACTTCTGTTATTTAACATTTGGTTACAGATATAAATGCATATCGGGTTGAAAGTTAAAGCAGTGGGAACTTTGTCCCATATGTAACTTTAAAGCTCCCATTTCCCTTGGGAATGGGTGTGTAGACAATCAGATGATTAGTTATTAGTTATTAATATTTGCAAAAAGCTTTGTAGTATGTATCTAAAACATTAATCAACAATGACATAAGATTTTCTAAATGTACTACATATAGCATATTTCACTTTTACTACACGAGAGATGGAATACCAATAAGATGAAACCAAATTTAAAAAATAATTATAGGGAAAATAGATAAGAAAACAAATTTGAAGGGGGACACAATATTTCAAGACTTTGTGAACCTTGCTTCAAAGACATTCACAGCAGAGGGTAAAAACGTGTTTGTCTTTGTGCATAATAATTTGCTACATACAGTATGACATCGAGAAAGCCCTGCAGTATTGATTTTCTGATAAATCAATGACTTAATCAAATTAATGCACAATGCAGATTGCAGTTAAGGTGATAACTATACTTAAATGTACCTATACCCACTTTGATATTCATAGGTTTTATCTTTATTTTGTACATTTTAGTAGACCATTACAGTAGTATCAAGGGGTTAGATTTAGGTATTGATAAGGCCATAACAGAGTTATACATTATGTAGGCTACATCAACACAATTATGGTACGGGTAAAAAAGTTAAAATAAAAAAACATATTCAGCATAGACCTTGTATATGTTTGTACAATCAGCCCGATTAGTTAAACTATTATCAATGGAACACACAATTTGCCTAATATCCACACCCCAAAAAATAGCTCTTTGAAAGATACTTGTCATGCATTCAGCCTCTTTCACTATTGCATCTAATTGTATACCTGCATAAAATTTGGCACACAGTGATGGGTTACAAAGTCATTGCATGGACACGCGTCACTGTTCTCCTGGGCATACGTTTTCATCAACGCTTAATGGAGACCGTGATTCTTTGCTGTGCTCAGCATAAAGTCCCCTTCGGAGATACGACAACATGTGTCAGTGCGTCTCAGCCTCTCGCTGAATCCATTGAACCTGACTTTCAATGAAGGCAGCTAAACAGCCTCTGATGAAAGCAATATTGCCATAATATGTTTCATAATGTTTCACATAGCTGATGGTATTTCCTCTTGATTGGCAATTTATGGGTTTTATGGTGACAATCTCTCTGAGACATTAAGGACTATGAAGTACTATTGTCCTAGTTTTACAGTATGTAATCGAAATAATGTAACAAAACTCAAGGTCTATACTGTAGGAAAAGGGGAGGCCAGATAAATAGGGAGGAATAGTCTATCCTATAAATAAGGCCTATATTACTTTATTGTTGTCACTGCTGTACATCTCTCTCCTCAGCAAATATTGTAAATGTCTTGCTGAAATTGTCCCTCGTTTAATAATGTGTTAGTGAGGTCAGTGAGAACAGACAAGAACAAAGGAACAAAGACACAAAGTTAACAAAAAAATAAGTTAGAATTCTGGTATATACTGCACACAACACAGGCCAGTAACTAGAAGAGCCCTCAGTACAGAGGTTACAACAGGGTCAAACACAGAGTCCGAGGCAGAGAAAGAAGGTCTCTTCTCTGAATACTCAGCCACCACCATATAAGATGAAATATCGCTTAATTTTTTTCACAAACCAATTTACACATAGTCTATCCATATAGAAATAAGATGATAAGATAAGAAAATGTTCATGAATTATAAAGATAAAAATGTTTAGGTCCCAGGTAGTGTCTGATGGCTGATTTCGATTAGTAGCCTACAGTTTTGCTTTGTTTTAAAAATGGAAAACCCCCAAGCCTTTTCTGGACAAAATAATCCTGATCAGTTCAGTTGATATAAATAGATAAATCTTAAAGATGTCTAAAGTAGAATCTAACCATCTAACATGTTACGCCTTCTATAACATGTAGTAGGCCAATGCCTAGAAGCATCGTCAATGTTATTTTACCTTCAGGGTCACAGAAATACGATGGCGTATTAAGGCAATTGTAAATCAAATATTTAATGGTACTATCACTATTCCAAAATTACACTTACAAATTTGAGATAAAACTACTCAGATATTCATAATTTATAAAGTGATTTTTTTTTTTCAGAAGTTCAGACTTTGAAGAGACATTTGCTGTACTTTGTAGCTTTTGTGCATCAGGAGGGGCCTACAATGCAATTGACGAGTGCAATTGCACAGCTGGTTACATTTAAAAAAATAAAATTTAAAAAATGTATTTTGATGTTGCTGTGCCATTTTAAGGTAAAGTCAGCGATGTTGGAGAAAGACTGGATATTTGAACTTGATCAAAACAAAAACACATCATCCACTGCCATATGGATGCTCCCTCAGAAGCTCCGCCCCCCAAATTGAATATGCATTGCCAAGGCTAGGATAGTGTAGTGGACTGCACCACTTTGTTTATATTCCCATTTACGGAGCCAGATATGTTTACACACAACTAGAGGAACTTGAAAAAACGTAGGCTATATCAATCACTGCCTCCACCTAATTTAACTAGAATTAGTAAATTATACAGTAGGCTAGCAGGCCAAAACCACTGGATACTTAATAATCACAAAATAGGCCTATCTCTTCAATGATAGTAGTGATATCCCATGCTGGTTTCCTGGTGACTGCATACCAGAAAACCAGCATACCATCATACCAGCCAACCAGCATACCAGCACCAAAACAACATATCCAGTTATGCAGGTCTGCTTTTAAAACAGCAAAATAGGAATATGAACATGTTTATATAACAGAAATATAGCGTACTGTAGCCCTTATACAGTCGGTGAAAGAAGACGACTAGAGTCTATTTTTCATATTGAGCTGCTCTGCGTTGTTCTGCTATGACATCTTTCGAGTTGAAAAAGGAAAAAACAAAATCTGTCATTACTTTTATCACTTCAGCAGTTTACTTTTACTTCTCACAACACTACCAACGGCATTTTGCTCTCTAATGGTACCCTATTACCAGTGTTGGGCAGATACTAGTAACTAGTTACTGCACAACACTGGTAATAGGGTACCATTAGGAAGTGTGGCCAGCTGATAGTTACTAGTAACTAGTTACTGTAATATTTTAACTTGTTTGAGTAACTAGTAGTGTAACTAATTACTATTTCCAAAACAGTAATAATATTACAATAACTAATCCAAGTAATTCTGCATTACAAGAACGAGATATATGGTCATATCAAACTTAGGGAAGGCTAATTGAACAAACCTGTCAATCATCTGGTTTGAGAGGCTTAGAGGATTGTTGACTCCTACGGTTAATTATTGTTCCAATAAAGAGGGTTCTTTTCTAAAATGAGCTGGTTACACAGGTTGTCATTGTTCAGAAGGGGCGAGGCAGTGTAGTGATTGTGAAAGTAATATAAAAATGTAACTAGTAATGCAACTAATTACTTTTAGTACCCAGTAAAATGTAAAGTAATACAAATGTTTGAATGAGTAAGTAAATAGTAACTTATTACTTATCCTTAGTAACTTGCCCAACACTGCCTATTTCTGCAGGTAGAATGTCTAGCATCGATTTAAATCAATGATGATTTGGGGACTCTCCATAACTCGCAGTTCAGCTGGCAGTCCTTCACTTAGCTATAAATGGACGACACCAGCCACAAATAACATCTAATTCGCGTTTGAGAGACATGACTAGCTGGGGCTTTAATTAAGCTTCTAATGCGATTTAATCTCTCATTGTTGGTACCCGTGGTGCTAACAATATTCACCCACCAGAAAATCAATATATTGATTTTCTGGTAGGCGGATATTGTTAGCGCCATAGTAGTGGTTGTGATGCCTTGCCAGGCCTATTGTGGGAACTGTTAATTAGTGTTTCTAATTGGCTGCTACATGACTCAGTAGAAAGACTGTGAAAGAGTTATTGTCAGGGGAGATACCGTATATAAGAATATCTGCATTCCCAATCGAACTGAATATAAATTAATGAGAATATTTGTGGAGGTGGTTTTAGCACTGTCTGTCTGCATGGGAGATATTGGTGGGGGTGGGGCTTGTGAAATTGGGGCCAGGTGTGGGCAATGAATAAATCATCTGTCTCCGTAAATGTAGAGCGGCAGACATGGTCTGCCAAAACTACCCACCCATGTGAGGGTGAATCTCTGCTGCAGTATTGTTTAGCTGTGGATAACCTACATAGACATATATCATCATATGAAATGTATCTCTCTCTCTCTCTCTCTCTCTGTTTGCATATACTGTACAGTATACGGGTGAGATGGTCCATTTACCATCTGTTTGCGTGCACGTTTAAAGACACATTAACAGATTACACGTAGTGCATTTTTCGGGACTGGCAGCTTTGACAAAAACATTTCAAAATACATTGCAGTTCATTGTTACTGGGAGTGATTGACCAGTCCTATTCCACTGGCTTCTGGGAAGAGTCAATATGAGGTCACATCAAATGAAGGCTATGTGGCATTGCCACCTCTCATACATTTCCACGATGCGAGCCAGTGGTCATTGCCTGATTTATTTTTCATAACTCCATGAGCCCTTTCACAGATCAGGCCCTGCTCTATTGGGAAAACACCATGGAAACCGGACTGGCAACCACCCTGCAGCAATATCACAACACAGCGTGTGCGCGCACACACACACACACGCATGCACACAAACACGCACACATGCGAACGCATGGAAGCAAACCATGAACACTAATCAAAGCAGACAGACAGGTCGAACATTATTATCGAGCACTCAATACAATACAGGACCGTCTATAGGCTGACCAAGAGAAGTCACATCGAAGGCCTGGCAAAAAGAAAAAGCTACGTAAAGCAAAGTGGGCTCTGCAAAAAAAGAAAAAAAAAGGAAAAAGAAAAGTGAACTTCTTTCTGACAGCTGGGATATTGTCACAGATCCCTTGGACTAGGTGTGTTCAGTGGAAGCTTTTCACATTTCAATAGGATCATAACAAAACTAATCGTATCTTCTGGCTGTTGACCCTAGATTGTGGAAGTTGAAGGTTCTGGTGAGGAGAAGTGAAGCTGATGACCTGCACAGGTGCAGTATTGGGAAGACTACTAGTAACTGCAACATTAAGCTTCATATGAATGTCACTGTCTTTTATGAGTTTTTAAATACATTATTAGAAATTATTTAAAGAACAGATTTAATATTTTGCAATGTAAACTTTAAAAAAAAATAAATTAAGAAAGGCCATGGCTTTTCTGCTAATATTTTTTTTGGAAAGCATACATTTTAACATCAGCGTTAACTGGCTCAGTTATAAGCCTAAAATAACACATCTGACTACTGTTTGTGTGTTTTGAAGTGGAAATTGTGTTATTTATTAGTCTGTTATCACCAGTTTACTAAATAGCTCAATGCTAAAGAATCACGTAGAAAATAGAGGCATTTTACTACCACAGATGCAAATTTCAAAAATAGATATAGATGAAGATTCCATGCACTGGTTTAGTTATAGATAAGGACAGGGCTATTGATACGTATACTATATAGTTATTGCAAGGTTATGTTTTGGAAATTGGAAACGCTTCAAACAAGCATCAGAAACATATGCTTACATATGGGCCTCATGAATGAGAATTTTCACCCAAAATGTTTTGCGCTTTGCATCGCAGTTTTCATACACTCAACAGAATAGGTATCACTCTCTCCTTGCGCGTCTCCTCCCATATTTATGCACGACACTCCCAAATCTCCATCGACCCTCCCACGAATGCATATGTATAAGTAGGAAAGCGCACTTTGCGATCCTGTGTTTTTTCAGCAGCGAAAACTGCGTTTGAGCCATGTGCGTATACGCAATCTCAATCGACCCTCCCATGAATGCATATGTATAAATAGGAAAGCGCACCTTGCGATCCTGTGTTTTTTCAGCAGGGAGAATTGCGTTTTAGCCATGTGCGTACGTAGGCCTACATACAATGTCATGTTTAAAGTGCAACGAAATTACGCATACAACGGGCGCTAACACGTTAGTACACGAGGCCCGTGTTAGATCTGAATTTCACAGGTTACAAGCAATACAGATAGCTGATATTATTTTGATTAATATGACACATCACCTTATCGCGATAAAATACCGAATGAAAAGAAAGCACTTTCTCGTGCTTCCAGGCCAGAATATAATATACATATCTCCTGGACACAGTATAATTCCTGACCTTGGTCAACAGTTATTCCAGGTGTTTGATCTGATCTTACACTCTAAAGACCAACCCAAGTAGGAGAGGCCGAACTCTAGAGGATCCGTGTGATTCTGTAAGGGTCCCTGCAATGGGGAAGACCGGACAGAGTACAGTGGACCTGAACTCCCCTACGGATGTCAAGCAAGCAGTTCCCTTTGAGGACTTTGATCACGTGGCGCCCCCTGCGGCCAAAAAGAAGAACGCAGAGGAACCACCTGAGAGAGGAAACTGGAAGGGCAAGTTTGACTTCCTGCTGTCATGTATAGGATATGCCATTGGCTTGGGAAACGTCTGGAGGTTCCCCTATCTGTGTGGCAAGAATGGCGGAGGCAAGTGTATTAGTTCGATTGTTTGTCTATTATCCCCCAAATTAAACATGTTTTCCAATGTGCATCAAATGTACAACAGCACTATTACATCCAACAACAGAACATACATGATGTTCAAATAACACGTTTCACATAGGAGTTGCAGCTCAGTTGCAAGGGCTTAATAAAATAATTATAAAAAGGAATATAATACGGTAG
>JAODOY010000532.1:0-13645 GCA_025399855.1 Forbesichthys papilliferus | reverse complement strand
ATATGTATGTGTATATGTATGTCAAATCTTTGGACATTCCAGGGAATTCCAGCAGACTCCAGTGACCTCCCAATTCAGGAGCCTGTGAGACAAAGTGCTCCCTCCAATCCACCTGTAGTCCCAGCTACAGAAGTGTCTCCTCAACCGCCTCCAGCCTCCAGCAGTAAGAACACATTAGCCATTAGCCACATTAGCCTCCAGCAGTAAAAACACATTCCCACTACTCTCGACACTGTTGAGAGTAGTGGGAATTAGAGACTGACATTTCTTTCTGGATTCCCGCGGGACAGTATTGCCTTGGGAAATATTTCGATATTATGCTGTGTCGATATATTTTTTTCCCCCTTCCCTAATTGAGAGATATCAGTTTCTATCACCTCAACACCATCTTGGTGGAAAAAAAAACGTATTAATTAATTATATATATGTGTGTGTGTGTGTGTGTGTGTGTGTGTGTGTGTGTTTATAATAATCCCAATACAATGAAGTAGATACTTCCAGACCAGATGAGGAGAACTCAACCACACAATGATAGTGAATCCTGTCAACATTAATCGGTTACCATTTCGTATCCCGTGTCAGCAGGTGCATTGCCTGCCAGCCAGCCTCCATCAACTGGCGGGGTTGCCTCTACCGGGGTTCCTACGGGGAACCCTCTGGAGTTCCTGAGGAACCAGCCTCAGTTCCAACAGATGAGGCAGATCATCCAGCAGAACCCTTCTCTCCTGCCAGCACTGCTACAGCAGCTTGGCAGAGACAACCCACAGCTTCTGCAGGTACAGTACTGTAGCACAAGCAAGATTGTGTGCGTTTTGTTATTTGGTTTTTGTTTTAAAGTAACCGCCCACAATGTGAATTTAGTCAGAACTCACTTGATTTAACCTGATTTAGGGTAGCCGGTCGGTATTGATATATATCTTGCAAGATAGGTTTTTCTTGTGAAACGTTATTGCAGAGACCATTTCCAGGTCTTCGGTAGGTCGGACCCAAACACACGACAACTGGGCAGGTTTGAAAACTGATTTATTTGCAGCTTGAACTGAGCAGGAACACGCAACAAAAGAACAATGAACCGATAAGGACGTGAAAAAACCAGACGGACTAAAATAGACTAACACAGGGCTGGCCTTTGGGTAGGTGTTAACGATAGGCAGGTGTAACTAATGAACAATCAAACAGATCAACAGCGTACAGGGCAACAGGCCAAAACACAGAAACAAAACACAGGGCAACGGTGGCAGATTGTGATTTGTATGCCTCGATATTGTTCACTCCTCAAGCAAATCACACAGCACCAGGAGAGGTTTGTCCAGATGCTGAACGAACCGCGGGCTGGAGAGACTGCTGGAGAGACGGCTGGAGAGGGGGCTGAGGCCCAAGGGTCACCGCACACCAACTACATCCAGGTCACGCCACAAGAGAAGGAGGCCATTGAAAGGGTAGGCACAAAGATGTTGGAATAATAACAAATATGGAGCATTGTAATGCATTTTAACGGTGAAATCCGTGTGCCTACCCATTTGCATGTAACGCTGGGTTATTCTGATTTGCATAAAGGGTGAAAAGTCCCCACCTCTCCAAAAAATGTAATGCAGAAGTGCCGACCGTTGAGCCCTCTCTGTTTTAAATGTAGTTCTCTGGTAGGGATATTAAATTATATTTTCAATGTTCAGAGGGCTTGCTAATGAAGACTTGTACTATAGACAAGAGCAGGTTGTTTGACGTGCGTGTATTGCAGCCTTCAAGTGTACACTTCCTAATTTGTACATGGAATTACCGTTGTGATTTTTAACATTCTTGCTAGTAGTGTTTTGCTATTTTGGTTTGAAAAACAAAGAGCAATCTACCTTTAGGGGAGCCAGAACAGAAGCCAGAGCTACTCGGTGGAAACTTACCTCCGACACTGACGCATGATGTCCTTGTGCTCTAGTTAAAAGCCCTGGGCTTTCCAGAGGGACTGGTCATTCAGGCTTACTTTGCCTGCGAGAAGAACGAGAACCTCGCCGCGAACTTCCTGCTTCAGCAAACGTGGGACGATGAGTGAACCTGTGATGTGAGGCGGCACCGCTCTGCGAGGGCTATGCAACGTCTTGACACACTGCTGCTGCTGCACAAGGAGAGATGAGCTACAAAAAGGAATTTAGTTTATTTTCACAGGACTGCGAGCTGGGTGATTGTGATAATGACGACGACATGCTGTTTTATGTAAAGCTGTGTTGCTCCCTTTTGTTGGTCATTAACGAGGAGCTTGTGTGCAGATGTATTGTACCTCTGCTGTTATTTCATTACTGAGGCTTCCTGCGTCTTTGCAATGGGAAAAGTTACCTGATTCATATTATTTTAGATCCCGTATTCAATACACCCCAGTGGAAACTTGTGGCTAATTGCCCTTTTCATATCCTACACGGTATAAACACATGTAGCTCATTACAGTACATCTTTTAGCACGCATACACTAGCTCATTACAGTACATATTTTTCATTTGGGTATGCCACATTGACAATGTCAAATCAATTGTCTATACTGGTGCTCTGGTATAACAGATGACAACAGTTTACAATGACACACCTTTGTCAAAATGTCCTATTGACCCTTTCTACAACCATTTCATAGCAGTGTAAACACAGCTGGTGCAAATAAATAATGGGTGTATTTTGATTTAGCAGTTGTGATTAGCAAGTAGTGACATTATTATTAACTAATTATCACTGCTTGCTCATTGGAACCCTACACAGTAGCTAACCCTGTTGTATCACACATCTGTGAAGTCAATCCTTTTGTTCATAGGGATTTTCTGTACAGTGCAATAACAATGTTGGTCTGAACGATTCATTGCACAAAAGAATCCCGGAAGAATATATCACAGCCCCAATGGAGCTACATGTTTTTCTTTTGGAAAGTACATGACTAAACTGTACCACAGTACTAAGATCTAATGAGTCATGGAAGTCA
Source organism: Forbesichthys papilliferus (assembly GCA_025399855.1). NCBI lineage: Eukaryota > Metazoa > Chordata > Actinopteri > Percopsiformes > Amblyopsidae > Forbesichthys > Forbesichthys papilliferus. The sequence goes on along the minus strand of JAODOY010000532.1, from coordinate 10,692 downwards.
TTTTAAGGAATGTTTTTTGCATTATGAATTGGTAAGAAATCCAATTATGAGATCAATTGATTGACTCAACTGATTGATCTAAGATCAAAATACCTATGGAATCTGAATCTCCTCATGGCAATTTCTTCTGTTGGGAAAACATTGTTTTCAGAAGAGACACACTGACAAACTAACATCGGCACTATATAAATGGGTCTAATGAAATTTTATTATTTGAACTCTTCAAAAGAAAAACACCTCCCTTCAGTGACTAGAGTGCTCCTATTGGATCATTGCTAAGACTAGTATTCTGTGGTGTGTTGAGGCGAAACCATGAGGACATTCACTAAATTTCATAAAAAGCTAATTAACTTACCTCACCTTTACACTTACACTGTAAATGGTGGTAAAATAAGGTATAACATTAAGGTGGTGCACTTGAATTCAGCGAAATTTGAATTGATTTCTTTGTTATAATTGTGCTTTTTACTTTTTAATCAAAGAGGTGTGCTGTTTTAATATTATTTTGTAGAGCTAGTATTACATGTGCTTATGATTTCTGTAACCATATGTTGCTTTAGATTGTTTGCTTTCCATTTGTTTTAATATATCATATCCTCTATGCATCGTAATGCTCCAAAAGCCATCACCCTGCCATATCTTATTGTTCAAGAGTTCCACAGCAGCATTAATTTTACAGATGGGGCAATGGCTAAAATATGTAATGTTTGATTAATGAAGTTAGCTTGCTCAGAAATGGTCATATTGTTTGTTATGGTTGATAAAATAATTAATCATATAGTTTTTATACAATATATTGAAGCAGAGTTCAAAGAGTGCTAGAAGCCAAACCAAAATTAGTTTTATTTTATGTTCTATTTTTTATCATTCTGCTTTTTAGTTCCTTTGTTGTTTTTCAGTTGGAGAGTGCAGGAACATTTGTATAATACTGTACATGGGTCAAATTAGTTTAGAAAAAATATGCACTTTATCGTAACAAAATGCTGAAAAGAATGATTTGTTGCATGAGTTTGTTAACAGGGTTATTTTAAGCATGTCAGCTGAACGGAATGATGAAACTACAGGTGTGTTGTGGTTTTGGTTTTAGTTAGGCATTTTTGTTTTGTTGATTTGGATGATTAAAAAAAATTGCAACCTTAACTACATCACTTGAGGTTTTTGCTGAATAGTTGTGGAAAAACTTCAGCATTGTGTACAATAAATTGCTTTTACAAAGCAGTTACTGTTGGTTGTTAATCATGCATAATATTGAAAAACTTTCATTGAAATATACAATTTTACACAATGATATATGCTACAAATGCTTACTTGTGGCTGCTGTTAGTAAAACAGTAGGCCTATGTATAGTCATAGTAACACTATTATAGTCTAAACATCTAGTAATCCTTTTTTTTCAAAATTAAGTGTTTCATCGGGTAGGATAGGATGTTTAAGAATCGTATCTTTGTATCTTATCACAATGTGTTATTGTTGCAAATGCCCTTGTAGGCCAAATTATTCATACTGTATAGACTGCTCTTGGGATACGGAGCTGGCCATGGTCCCAAATCAGCATGGGTTTACGCCACTGGGGGGAGTATTGAGTTTGGGAGAGAGGGTGTGTGCTGTGTGCGTTCCCGCAGCAACAGGGAAGATGGCAGCTCTCACATCTCTCACCCAGGTAAGATGCAGCCATATACTTCATTGCATTTTAACTTATGCCGAGTTAACACTCTATATCACATTAATTACATTGTGTTTTAACAGTGTGTAGGTTTTAGCGTGATGGGAGTTGCATAGTGTAGCTAGGAATAAGAGTCTGATCGTACTACGAGGCCTTTGCATTACCGTTAGGTACCGTAGCAGGCTTAATAGCGTTAGCTAAAGTTAGCTAGCTGGTGAAGATTTAATAACAGTTGACGAGATCTCTACGTTGAAGCGAATAGTGAAACTATTTTTATCACGACCTTATTGGCTGCATACTGTTGACAAAATGCATACGTCATGTAATGTACAACGTTAGATGGATACTATGTTGCGTATTTTATAGTATTGTCAGTTCATGAGCAACTGATAACGTTCTGTGCTGACGCTACCGGTAGCTAACGGTAACTACATCAGCCCAGCCAGAGGATGGAGATAAAATCTTGCGAGGATAACGTGACTTATTTGCTGAAAACGACCCAAACTAAATATCGTATGACTTCTTATGGTAGCTGATCTGTCAGCAACACTGCTAAGGCTATACAGTTAACGTACTGATAGTACGTACTGTACCGGTAATCCAGATTCTAGTGGATTGCACAATTCACGTTACGATATAAAACAACTGTAGTTTAAATACATATCCTTACACGTGTTTCTGTTTCCCATAGTTGTCAAGTGGGAATCCTGTGTATGAAAGCTTTTACAGACAGGTAAGAGGACAATATCCTAGGACAGAGGTCTTGGTTAAGATCTCTCCCTGCTCCAACAAACCTGATTCTAATGAATGGGTCGTCATATAACTCTGCAGGAGCCTGATAAGGCGAAAATCATTCTATTATATTGTATACTGGAGTGGTTGGCTGAATGTTGTGTAAATATTGTATTACACAAATGGGTTGTGCAGTACTCATGGGTTTTTATACAAAAAATAAAAAGATTCTATATGTATATTTTTGCATGTCACAAGGTGGACCCAGGGAACACTGGGAGAGTAGGACCAACAGAAGCTGCCTTGTTTTTAAAGAAATCTGGACTCCCAGACATCACATTGGGAAAGGTCGGTATCAGATCCAGTTCCACTGTATGTTTTCTATTTTACTGGCTGGCTAGAGAGGTGTCATGTTACAACTTTTATTAATTCTATTTAAAATAATATTTAAAGCTGCGCAAACACAAATAATCACAACGCAAAACGACACTTTCACACACAAGTGCAGTATATGTAGACTACAGAGGGAAAGGAAAATGTTGACCAACAGGAAATTGTCGAAGCTCAGTCAGTACCTCCATTAGCAGAGGCAGTAATATGACACAGATGGAGGCAAATGTTCCCAGTGGAAATTGACGGGAAAGCAAAGGATGACAGTCTATTCTAAGTCTCGTCCTGTAATGGAGGAAAGCGTGCTTTGCTGTCTCATCTCTGACCTCTCTGTTCCTTCATTGTAACCAAGCGCACACACTTTAAACACTATACTGTGTTAACACAAATGTATGCATTATTTCATTTTTGTTGGTAGGAAAAGATAACTTTGCATTGTATGTTAAACTGCAGTTTTGATAATACAATATTAGTATTTAATAGCATGGTATGAGTATAAGTGCTTAGATATAATATTTCTCTACTAGATACTGTATCTTGTCTTCCTTTTCTCGTTTGAAATATTTTTTCTTTTTTTCTTTCTTTCTTTAAATTTAACTAATGTATTAGTTAAGGCCTGTTGCCTGCAATATTAAAGTTCAGACTTGTTTGTTTATAATATACAGTACAAGCATTATTTTTATTTGCCTTCGGTTGTTAACCTCCTTTTATGTTGTGCCTTTTAATGCTGATAAGGGAGCATTGCTTTTGCTTGCCCCGCCACCAACACAGTCATATAGTTGAAAATAGCTTAAGCCCTGCTCAAGGACACCTACACAGAGATAACCTTTGTTTATGTTTTGTACACCAGATGTGTCATGTTATTGCATTGATCCAACTGTTTGTTGTTGTTTTTAGATCTGGGATTTGGCAGACCCGGACGGCAAAGGCTTTCTAGACAAACAGGTAACCAGGCGACTCTCGTCCACTCTCGCTGTATTGTCCACGCACACGTGCTGTTCTGAACTGGCTGAGAAGAGAACATAGAGTTTGTTAGGAAATGTGAACACAAGGTTATATCACTCAGAATATTGGGTTAGCCTGTCCTTCCCATCAAAGATGGCTATGCAACATGTGTGTGTGTGATGTTCTCAGTGAGCGAGTCGTTCTATGGTAACAGTGACCTTCACTGGCTCTCTTCCCTAGGGGTTTTACGCAGCGCTAAGGTTGGTGGCGTGTGCTCAGAGTGGACAGGATGTCAGCCTCTCCACACTCAACCTTACACTTCCTCCTCCTAAGTTTGTGAGTACAGCTCATGTTAAAAGTTCTGAACAAATGATTTACCTCCTTAAAGAATTAGCAGTGGACTTTTTATTTGATTCTTTCCCGCTTAAGTATTATATAGTTGCATACATTCCAGAAAAAGTTGTCAGTATAAGTATAATGTCTTCCAATAACACATAATGCTAAATCCCAATGCTAAAACCTTTCACATAACCTATTTCAGGCTTTCACAACACATTAGTTCTATATCTTATGACTTATTGTCACCTGTGTGCCCGTTTCCACATTTGATTTTCAGAAGGACACCAGCAGTCCGTCTCTTAGCAACACAGCTCCTGTCTCCAGCGAGCTGCTCTGGGCTGTCAGGGTGAGTCTCCTGTTTTGTGTGTACACTTTGCAGTACACCGTAGAATGTCACCATAAGATTTCACATGCGTTTGTTTAATTATTTTAGTTACGTGTATGTCTATGATTATTTTCTTAAAGAAATGTTTTTAGCAGAAGCTGCGGAAATCTATTTTGGAGTGAAAGACATTTCATTTAAACTGTTTGACCAGCAGGGGGATGTAATTCTCCAACGTATTTCCAAACTAATGTTAATCTGTTCTGTTTATGGTCCTTAACCCTAAATAATACCCTAAATAAAACAGTTATTTATTCTGCGTAGTGGAGCTTTTACGGGACTGTAAATAACAGACATACAGGAGATATTGTATCTGGATGATTAGATTTATTATTTCTCATGCTGAAGGCAGTCCTAATCTGCTATGGCTGATTAGTTGACAGGGTGGTACTCCATTTAAGCAATGTTGTGTTTAAGTCTTACTGTTGCCTTTGCCCACAGCCAGAAGAGAAGAGTAAATTTGATGGGATATTTGAAAGTCTGACCCCAATCAACGGCCTACTTTCAGGAGAGAAGGTCAAGCCGGTTCTAATCAACTCTAAACTACCTCTGGATGTCCTCGGCAAGGTCAGAGCTGTTTTAAAGCTTGGAAACATTTTTATTGGTCAAACTGTGATATAGGTAGATACATATGACTGGAAACATTCCATATAAATAGTAAAACATATAATAAATAAATTTATTAAAATTATATAAATAATTAAATACATGTTCAGAATTGTAAACGATATGACATCCGAATGCCAGATTCTAATGTTAGCGGTTGAAGTGTTTCATACTGCCGTGTTTATCATTGTCTCACAGGTTTGGGACCTCAGTGACATAGATAAAGATGGACATCTGGACAGAGATGAGTTTGCAGTGGTGGGTTTCACATTGTTTGTCTGTTTTATTAATTTGGTGTCGCTACAGCATCATGGTTTTACTGGAAGTTGTTCAGTGCAGAGACTGTCACAGGGAACAACCAGGGCTAGTTTCATTGCTCTATCACTGCATTGCCTAGTGCTTTTTAATTTATATCTGTGTATGTAAGTTTCAGCAAAGTCCTTACAGGCAAGTCTCACCACTCGGTAGCCATCTTGGCACTTCCAGACATTTATTTAGGTATTTAGGTAAGTGTTCAATGTCATTAATAGGGAGAGAGCCATAACTGCACTTTAAGTGATCATTGGGGTGTATGAATTGCATGTATTCGATAGCAAGTAAAATATGATAAAAACGTTTAGTGATTTTGCCTCAAAATAAGGCTTAAAAAACAGGTTTTCTCCAGTTTATAATTCCACTACGCATGCACAAGATTTCATGACCCTGACTTCATTAACGGCCGTTAGAAACACACAACAGAATCGTCAGAATTCACTGTGTGTAGAACCAGCTTGCTATACAGCCTATAATGATCCTCAATAAACATCGTCAGTACATTAACAACTGCAATAACACGTAGATAGCGAGCCACGCTTGTGTGCCTTCTAATATGGATTAATGGGTTGTGTGGGCGTTCATTTTTCACCTTGCTGGCCGGTAAGATCTTAGTGATATAAGGACTTCACATTACTCTTTCATTAATTAATTGTACAAAATCTACTTTTAACAATATAAGGAGGCAGCTTGCAGCTGATGTGTGCATTTGTAATATATTATCCACCTCTTCCACGCTTGTTCAAAGACAGCCCATCACAACTGTCGCAAAACCTCAACTGAAATTTGAGTTTGATTTTAGAATTCTCCCATAGAGCTCCATTCAAAAGAGGCATGTCTCCTCTATATAGTGTCTCTGGTTTCAGCTACATCTATAGTACATGCACACGTGTTTTCTCAAATTCCACAAATCATTAAAACTTCTCAAAGTCGAAAGGCAAGATGATTTGTTCTGTCAACAGCAGTTTAACAAACGTTCTTGTTCATAGGTAGCGGTGTGTATGGGGGTGTTCTAATTTAGAATTGTAATAGACATGGCTTCATGAAAACTGTGCTGTTTGTGTAATTCAGGTATATTCCATAGGTGGGTTAAAATGTTATGAATGCATTCTAACTTTGCATGAGAATCTCTTTATGTAGACAATCCATCCAAGTGTGTTCTGAAACAAATGTCTGAACCTTTAGTTTATTTTGCTCATTTGAACGCTCCCTGCTCCCAGGCCATGCACCTGGTGTACCGGGCTCTGGAGAAAGAACCTGTCCCTGCCCTCCTCCCCTCCTCCCTCATCCCCCCGTCCAAGAGGAAGAAGAGCCTGGGCTCCCTGCCTGGCTTGGGGCCCGGCCTGCCCGCCAGCCCTCCGCCACCGAAGGACTCCCTTCGCTCCACCCCCTCTCACGGCAGCATGAACTCCCTCAACAGCACGGGCAGCCTGTCCCCCAAACACTCACTCAAGGCTGGCCAGGTACAACACACACACACGTACATCTGCAAAGGTGTGGTCAGCTATTGGAAGCTAAATGTCTCCTCGCATTTTGCCGTCTTGCCGTTCTGTGTGTGCTGGACAAATAATCTAGTACTGCTACACAGCCCTGGCTCCGTAAATAGGAACATAAAGTGGCGAACACCGCTCACAGCAACAATGCCGCTTGGCTTTCGCAGTGTGGGGCGGAGCATTTGAGGGAGTTTGTTTTGATTTGAGCTTGAAGTTAGCAAGTGTTCTAAAGAATGACCATCCGTACGTTAAACCGGTATACAGGCCACGCCCCTTTTTGGGGGCTAATAAATGACACTCGCCATAGAACTCAAGGTTAATAGCAGTAGAAAACCAGCACTATTATATTCGTTCATAAATTACCCCAAAACACTATGCAGAGAAAATGTATGTCCATTCTTCCTGCCACATAACAAAAAGCACAAAAATACATAGCAAATATAGATGTTATCCATCTTCAGATTTTATCCATCATTTTATCCATCTTCACTCAGTCATGTTCTTCATCACCACCAGCGTTAATGACGTATTACCAGTCCAACATAGGCCGTGTCCGAATTCCGCTACTTGCCTACTATTTAGTAGGCGATGCGCAGTAGCCGTGTGCAGTATGCACACGATATATGTATGCCTACTGATTGCACACTACTCGCATACAAAATTCTAGACATTTCTGGTCAGAGTGGAGGACGGCTAACCGCTAGCTACCAGCAGCAAATACAAATGTTATTTTTACTAGTTTTCTTGGAAAAAATAAAGTTTTTCGTTGTATTGTTCAACATAGAATTTATTGAGAGTATTTTTAATACACATTTTACACAAATTCCTGATGTTGAAAAAACACGACAACTCGTTTAGCATAGTAGGCTCTACCGGAGACTCGCCAGGAGGTTAATAGTCAGTATACTTTAAAAAGGCAACAGTGCTGCCGCACTTTCTAAACTTCCTTTCTTTATCTTTAGTCATTTCTTCCTCTATTCTGTCTTTTTCTATTTGCTTTCTTTGTCTTTCGTTCTCTATATCTTCAATACCTTCCTTCTTTCTCAGCACGCGGTAAACTGGGTGGTTCCGCTGGCGGACCGCAGTCGCTACGACGACATCTTCCTGAAGACAGACGCCGACATGGATGGCTTTGTGAGTGGACTGGAGGTCAAAGACATCTTCATGCACTCGGGCCTTCCTCAGAACCTCCTCGCCCATATATGGTACGGGCCGCGCTAGCACGTAGCGCGTGGCGTTAGCGTCAGTTTGCGTCAGTTCGCCGTCCCATTGGTGAAACGCGGAAACGGATACAGCTAGCAGATAATTAAACCACCTGGGACCAAATCACAGCTGCGTTGGCTTTGCTAATGCGACAGCACTCATTGTGATGGATGGATGGACGGATGGATACATTCTTCAGTTAATGAGCTTTCGCGGTGTAACTTTATCTGTATTATTCCCTGTGTTCAGGGCCCTGGCCGACACCAGGCAGATGGGGAAGCTGACACGAGAGCAGTTTGCCCTGGCTATGCACTTCATCCAGCAGAAAGTAAGCAAGGGCCTGGATCCTCCGCAGGTCCTGACTACTGACATGATCCCCCCGTCAGAAAGGGGGACTCCTGTACCGGTGAGCTTCACCCACAAACATGAGGGCATGCTATAGTATTTAGCGCTTACACTCAAAGACGCACACAGACTTTTTGAACCCACAAATATATATATATTTTTTAATTTATTAAAATGTCATTATATTTAAAATGTTACTTTCTCTTTAGCTTTATATATTTATCTAAAATTGCTAAATATGTGGCATAAACTAAAGCTTAAAATGATTTTTTTTTTTTAATTGACCATATCTGAAAAAAAAGAACTCTAAGCTTACATGAAATATTTTATAAAGTAGATTAAAATAATAGAAAATATCAACACTGTCATTAAGTACCTACTCACCCCTCGACCCCATTTGGGTGTTCCTTTGAAAACCATTGTACTGCATTGTGTAGCATTGACTGACTATGTACGTGTGTGTTTAGACCCTGTCCGGCTACATGACTCCAGTAGGATCAGAGATTGCTGCTGTATCGGAAATGAGAAGGGTGAGTTCCTTTACATAAAAACTAAAAGCTTTTGCCACAGCTGCCTGTTCTCTTAGCAGGACAATACGAAACGTTCCACAGATGGAAAAGAGCTGAGTCAGTGATTTACTGCCTTCTCGTGGTCGTTAATGGCTACGGTCGTCCATTGCCGATGGTTGACAGACATCACAATGATGAGCAGGCATCGTGATTTATTTCTAAAAAGTGAGCAGAAAGTGGAAAACTAGCCAGACTAAATTATAAATATCTACTGAAACTTTGCGTGCAATACGCTATAAATACGTTAGATGATTAGGCTACTCGCCTCTCTCTCTCGCTCAAACACACGCACAGGCCTTCTCATGCCCTGGCTGTGTTAATCTGCATAACCGAAATATAAAGTATGTTAACGTAAACTGTAAATCTACCACGCATCACTCTGCACCCGGTAGAATAATGTGCCTGTTTATTTATAATCCCCTAGACCCAGACGCTGTTGGGTAAGATGGGCAATGCAATCAAATCTATTACGCTAACGTAATGCTAATAACAACATCGGTTGACTGCTTACTCACTTCGCTGTAGCCTACCGTGGTATTGTTCGCTAGCTGTTTCGTTAGGGTCCGTTGCGCGCGTCTGCAATGTAGTGTATTCCATGCACACGCACCATTATCGTCTATCCATCTCTGAAAGACTCTTCATGTCAGTCATAGGGGCCTCTACTGCCTGTCACTCAATACACTCTTCTTCTATCTCGTCTTACCACTTAACACTTCTGATGTTGTTTTCACCCTTCCTTTCTTTCTCTTGACTCTCTCAGGCTATAATGTTCAAGCTGTGGGTAGGTAAATGTTGTTAAATGCACAAATGCTTTCGGTGGCTGGCTAGGCAAGCAGGCAGCTAGAAAGCATTTTTGAGACATCGGTGCTCATTGGTTAGCCTTTTAAAGAGAAGGTTCAAATAGTTAGAAGCCACTTCTTGTAGTCTTTAACATCCGACTTGCGGTCATTTCAACAGCAAGAAGGCCACAAGGATGTTATAAAGTTAGGGAACCGTGTACAACGTTGCTTGTTTTTAGAGAAACACCTTAATTCCTCAGTTTGTTGGTGTTTCACAGCAAATTACACTTCTTGAGGCTAATGGGCTTCTAAAAATCCTGAACCTTATGTCAGCCATTATGGTGGCTCTCATTTCCTACACCTGCCGGTCCTCTGTGGTGGTCCTGTTATTGCCCAGTGGTGGCTCTCCTCTGTCTGTGTCTCCTTCCTTTTGCTTTACCTAGACGTGGTTGGTGTGTCCCTTTTTAATGTCTCTCATGGCCTCCTCTCACTACAGGACAGTTCAAGCTCAGTGGGCTCAGGAGAGTTTACAGGCATCAAGGAGTTGGATGACATAAGCCAGGAGATCGCTCAGCTACAGAGGTAACTGACAACATAAACTAGACTTGTCTTTTTTACTGTTTTAACCTGCAGGTTAGATTGGTTCTTATCTGCTTCGGGCTTTAAGTCTGCAGTGGATAGTGACAGCTCTAAGTAGTCCAACTACTAGCTAGTCCAACCTGAAATATCACGTGGTCGCACCTTTAGTGGAAAGTGAACAGAATGATTTAGTGTTGTGGTTTCGTGATGTTTCTTTCTCCTTAAATGTCCTGTAATTATTGCCATCACCACCGTTCGTCATAAAAGCTTTTGTTGTGTGTTTTGTAAAGCAGGCAGCCTACATAATTCTTTAGTTTGTCTTTTTTGACTTGTTTTGTTATAGTGTGTGTGTGTA
>JAODOY010000531.1:0-13645 GCA_025399855.1 Forbesichthys papilliferus | reverse complement strand
TATATATTTATATTTATTAAAAAGGAGCTGTTTGGATTTTTTGTCCCAGAACATATATTTGTTTGTGTGTATATTACAATCGTGCTCATCAACATCGCAAAGCTTGGAGCTTCATACCCCATCACTGTTGTGGTCTTACTAACCGTCTTAAGCTCCTGGCGAAGTTGTTGGTTGAGGTTGGATGACTCCTGCAGTCTGGCCTCTAGGGCAGCAATCTTCTCCTCCTTGATCTCCAGAGAAGACTTCAGAGTGGACTCCAACTTTGACTCCAACAGCTTAAACCTGAACAAACAGGTAATATGGCAAATAATAAATAAGCTCTATGAAAACGTACAATTTCATAGAGCTTTCCCGACCTTCCAGCCACTCATACACTCATACACGTGACCTGATGATAGTGTCAGCCATGCATAGCGCCATTAAACAACTGGGAGCGGTTAGGATTAGGTTTTCTTGCACAAGGCTACCTGGACGTTTAGCCAGGAGGGAAAGGGGTTCACACCAGCAACTTTGTCATCACCAGAAATATTACTGTACGCACACGCGTGCGGCAAATACCTGTCATCTGAGCTCTGCTCATCTTGTAGAAGCCTCTCCTTGGTGAGGCCAATTTTCTCCAGCTCGTGTGTCAGTTTCTCCAAATCATTATTCATTTGCTGAGTCCGCAGTTTCTCACTCACAAGGTCCTACGAAGACACACACGCTCCCTTTTGAGTCACTTAAGATCTATACCACTTCCTTTCATCGACCAAAAATCCTGTTTAATTATCTTAATGGAAAGGGCATCCTGTCCTTTGTCACGGCTATTATTATCACTACCATTAGCCTAGACAAAAGTATATAATCAATTCGCAGCAATGACTATATAATCTTGATCCTCCATACTTTGGTGAACAGCAGTTCAACTCACATAACCTCAGATGTACAAACCTCAAACACATCAGCACAAAGCCCTTTACAATACAACAAGGATTGCAAAGAAATAACCAATATATAAATAATGGAAAAAGCAGCCGCCTCCTCTCTCTCTCCCTCTCTCCCCCTGCTCTCCCTCTCGTTCTGTTTATCACTCTCCCCCCCCTCTCTCTCTCCCCCCCTCTCCCTCACCTCACGTAGCCTGTCCAGGGTCTTCTTATCGATGGTTGCCTGCTTGACCAGCTCCTTGTTCTCGCGCTCCAGCTCCTTGACGCGTGTGCAGGAGTCCCTGAAGAAGATCATCTCCTTGCCCATGGTGCGGTTCTCCTTCTCCAGGCCGCTGATTCGCTGGTTGCTGTCGTCCAGCTTCAGGTCCCGGATCTCCGCCTGCTGCCTCAGACGCTTGTTCTCCTTCTCCAGAAGCTTCTTGTCCTTCTCCAGCTGGGAGCTCTCAATCTCCAAGGTCTTGTTCTGGAGGAGGGCCGGGGAGGAAGGGGTTAAGAATCGGGGCATTGGGATGAAAAGCTTTGGTTCGGATTACACCGTTTTATGTATGTACCGTAAATATGGTTTATGGCTAAAGTGCACAGATTAACTCATGTAGAAGCAAAGATATTTCATTTTTCAACATTACTTCCATATAATATGGGTTAATCCAACAACTATTTAGCACATAAACGCCCCATTTCATAATTCTGATGGGACTATGTTTTAAACTAAAGCACTGCTACTGTATAAACCTCACTTAAATCCAAAGAAGTCATTTTGTTCGACAACCAAAAACACCAGGTGTTACAGGCAAAATGCCTGACAAATGCCTGACAATCACGTGTCACTAAATGGCCACCTTTAGGTTCTTATTTCAATTATTCAGTCCCACTTGGTACATCTTTAAAGGCATTGTTTAGTCATTCTCGAGAACGCTTGCAAACTTGAGCTCAAATCAAAACAAACTTCCTCAGAAGCTGCGCCCCACACACATTGAAACGCATTGCGAAGCCAAGCGGCTGTGTTATTTTAAGTGCAGTGCATTGTGTTCCTATCTACGGAGCCAGGGCTGTGTAGAAGTAACATTATTTTTCAGCACACACAGAACGGTAAGATAGCAAAATGCAGAGATATTTTGCTGAATTTGACAAAAATAAATCTATTATTGTATTATCTTACAATTAGCCTGCAATAGCTGACTATACACTATACCTTTAAGTGAAATCTGGTCATTTCTTTTGTCTACACTTTATGTTGTTCTGGGGCAATGAGTGTTGGAGCAATCACGGTACCTCTTGCTCCAGTTGTTCCAGACGTTTACTGGAGATCTTGAGCTCCTCCAGGCTGCGCTGGAGGCTCTGGTTCTCTGTCTCCACCTCCTGGACCTCCACCTCCAGTTGCTGGATCTTCTTGCTGCTGTTCTCCAGAGCCTTCTGCAGGCGCTGGTTCTCCGTGTCCAGGCCCTGGTAGCTCACCTGGAGGAGACCGATGGAGAGAGGTAGAGAATTAGAGTTAGAGAGAGATAGATGGAGACACAGAGAGAATTAGATTTAGAGAGATTGAGAGGAAGTTATATAGATAGAAAATAGAAACAGAAGAGTTAGGGAGAGATGGGGACAATTATATAAAGAGAAGAGAAGAGAGAGAGAGAGATTGTCACAATAGGATTTTAATAACATGGAACTCCCAGCTGTGGCAACCCACTTATTAAATGTTCACACGCTCGCACACGCACACACACACAAACGTGTGTTTTATTGGATGTTATTGGGTATGCGGTGCAGATGCATTTGCTGATATTGGTGTGCCTTAGATCCACACCAGTCCTGATACTAGAGCGTTGACACTACAACTATAAAGAAAAGCTTTTGCAAGTGTCATCACATTGGTCTCAAAGAGCTGCATAGAGTAGGCCCACTTTTCATATGCAAACAAAGGCTCCCCCTTCACCTTTGTAGCTCCAAAGCTGTTCATCTTACATGTATGGAGTGGAAGGTATAAAGGTCTTGCAGAACATTTGAACTAACGGTGGAGATCTATCCTTCATTTTTAATTACATATATTGTGTTCTGTATATTTTCTTTATGCTTAATTAAAAAAATACTGGCTTAAAAATCGATACAGCGTCGTGATAAACAATTAAGGCTGGGAGATATACCTGTATATACAGGTTTATCTGAATTTTTTCAAAAGAAATAAGATAAGATTAGACAATATAGTTTATATCGATATAGTTATATTATGCATTTATCTTTTTGTCTCTCCCTGAGGAGAGGAGTCAGGAGCGAGTGACCACCAGAGAAAGCTTGCATATGTCAATTATTGTTGCTAACAATTTTAAATGTCACATTTCCGTCAGGGTTTCCTGTTTTTTCTCTATGCCTGAAATATTTAGCCCATTTTATAGAAAGTATCGATATATATCGTGTATCAATATTCAGCCTAAATATATCGGGATATTATTTTTGGCCCATATCGCCCAGCCCTATAAACAATATTCCGCTTCATCAAGGTTGTTTTAGTTTTTTGCCCAGCCCTAAAGCAGCATGACGCCCATCTCTAGCCCTACGCCACTACCAGCCGGCTCGACTCTGACCTCCAGCCGCTCCGTCTTCTTGGCGGAGGCCCTGAGCAGCTCCATGCTGCGCTTCAGCTGGCCCCGCTCGCTCTCCAGCTCCCGGTTCTCCTGCTCCAGCTGGGCGGCCTTGGAGCCGGCCGACCGCAGGGCCTCGGCCGCCCGCCGCAGCTCCAGGTTCTCCTGCTCCAGCTGGGTGTTCTCCTTGTCGCGCGTCTCCAGGCGAAAGGCCACGTTCTTCAGGGCGTCCAGCCTCTTGCGCAGGCAGCGGCCCTCCGCCTCCAGCTCCGCGTTCTCCTTCTCCAGCGACGCCACCTGCAGACGTGGTGGGGAGGGAGGGAGGGGGGGGGGGGGTTAGTGATGCTGCTAGAGGAAGATGGTTGATTTTTTTAACTCAACATCAAAAGAAAAAAAACCCTCTCATTCAATGCCATAACGTGCTCCCTCAGAAGCTCCAACAGCTTCCCCCTTCCAACACACACACACACTGAGATATTGTTGTGTGGTGCGGTCTGCACCCCTTTGATTGTGTTGCTATTTACAGAGCCAGGGCTTGTGAAGGAACACTGGATTCTCTTCTCCAGAGCGCAACAAAGAATGGACAGCTAGCGTGACAGACTGTGGGGAGATATTTTTGCAGAATTCTAGGGAATGGTCTATTGGAATAGAATCGCTAACTCTACCTTTAAATGCCCAAAATGAAATGCATTCAGTCGAAGACTTCCTGTCGAAGACTTTGTGACACCGCTTCAGCTTGACGAGGCGATACTCCCCATGGTGCAACGTAAAGGAGGAGACAGGCTTTAAGCCCTTCTATTCCATAAAGAACACAGGCCAGGCTGTGGACTTTTTACCAATTTATAATCTAAGGTTACTGTACCGTATGTTAAAGCTTCAGAACTGGTCTTCCCTCAGGCGTCCATCGACAGGATGTCATTCCAAAAGGAGGACTACTTTAAGGCAGTGCCTCTTTTCACTGACACGCAGAAGACAGATATTTCGGTGTAATATTTTATCTTGCTTTTGGTACAGGGGCACTGTTAAGCTCTTGACCACCTGTGCTTAACACAGC
Organism: Forbesichthys papilliferus; assembly: GCA_025399855.1. Lineage (NCBI taxonomy): Eukaryota > Metazoa > Chordata > Actinopteri > Percopsiformes > Amblyopsidae > Forbesichthys > Forbesichthys papilliferus. Next base: position 9,095 of record JAODOY010000531.1, on the reverse strand, counting down.
TGGCTGTCAAACCTTGTAAGGCAGGAAGTCAATAAAAACAAGGGATGAAAAAGAGAAACAACCAACCTTTTCACAGGTGATGCCTAAACTGGCCACTTTCTTTTGCAGGCTCTCATTCTCTCTCTCCAACTTCTGCACCTGAACCTCCAATTCCTCCGTCCGTTCACCCTTCTCCTTCGATACCTCCAGCTCCTTCCCTGTAAAACCCAAACATACTGTATTAGCACACATCTTCTACAGCTAACATACTGTATTAGCACACATCTTCTACAGCTAACATACTGTATTAGCACACATATTCCAAAACTAACATACTGTAATAGGACACATCTTCTACAGCTAGCATGCTGTATTAGAAAACATATTCTACAGCTAGCATGCTGTATTAGAACACATCTTCTACAGCTAACATACTGTATTAGCACACATCTTCTACAGCTAACATACTGTATTAGCACACATATTACAAAACTAACATACTGTAATAGGACACATCTTCTACAGCTAGCATGCTGTATTAGAAAACATATTCTACAGCTAACATGCTGTATTAGAACACATCTTCTACAGCTTCTCAAGCACATAGTTGGACACGTTACTAAAAATAACGGAGCCAATTTATCTCACTTATCCCTCTACAGTTGCAGAAATTTGTCAAATTGATAAATAAATCAGTAAATCAATTTCAATTACCAAATGTAATTCCTTATAGTATTTGTTACTAAAATAATGTGTTGTATTATTGTGTAACAACACATGGGAAGTTAATGCATGTTAGCGGAAAGGTTAAGACTAGCACACACTGTCCGCGTCAGATGCTCTCTCTTTTTAATGGGTAAACTTTCAGTGACGGCATCTAAAGTGCATCGACGCCATGTTTAAAATGGTAAATGGATTGCATTTATATAGAGCTTTTCTAACCTTCCAGCCACTCAAAGCACTGTACAGTATAGCTACCACACAAGGCCCGACCAACCACCGGGGGCAGATAGGGTTAGATGTCTTGCTCATGGACACCTCAACACTTGGTGAGTAGTTAGCCAGGATCGAACCAGCAACTTTTTGGATCACCTGTCGCCCCGCTATACCCACTGTGCCACTATCGCCCCAAAGACTACTATTCAGAGTTAATATTGGTTGCTTACAATTGCGGATGTATGACCTGTCCAACTATTGACACACATGTACTAAATGCAAGTCTCTTGGCATAAAAGCGTCAAATGCCGTAAATGTAAAACACGTTCCATTTCTTGAGCGTCAATGGCATTAAAATGCATTAATGTCAAGGTATTTTTTAACTCTTTCACCTATTTGTCTTAACGTTTCGAACGCCAATAAAAGTGCATTCCTTGACACGCCGCTGAACGCGGCCACCAGAGGGCGTCGTCCTTGACTACGGAAGGTGCAACTTACTGAGCTGCTTCCGCTCGAACTCCATCTTGTTGAGCTTGGCGCTGGTCTCGCGGACGGACTCGTGCAGAACGCGGTTCTCCTTCTCCACGTCCTTGACCCGTGCCTCGGTGCCAACCTGGCATCGTTGCCGTAGAGATGCCACCGTCTGACTAAAGTGCTTGTTCTCCTGCTCCAGACCTTTCAGCTGGGAAGGGATAACACAGGAACATCTGAACATCAGAGAGGCCCTTCTGAAGGCCCTGCCCCACTACACGACTTTTGTAAAAATGCATGGAGCTGAGTGAGGGTGTTAAAGGGGGACCCCCGTTAACGTTAGAATTTGATATGGTCGGACTGCTTACTCAATACAATGTACTGCAGCTGTTTTCCTATATTTCATTGGTTATATTTATCGATTGTATTTAAATTTCCCAAATTTGTTAACATTTTAAAATAAAAATGCTCTCCTTTCAATAAGGATTTACCAAAATAAAGCGGTGCCAAACTGGCTTACCATTTGTCAGAAATGTTGCTATCGTTAATGATGTGATGATTAGCAAGGTTAGGTGTGATATTTCACCATGCCTCTTGCAAATCACAGTGAATCAAGCTGGCATTCACTTCTGCATTCTGCGACATAAATAGCCTGCATTCAGCGCTCAACCATTCATATGTGAACATAAATGTTTATTTTCTGGGTTTGCGAATGGTTTCAAAAGTTGACTGCAATAAATAGAAAAACATGTCTTTGATGTGAATGTTGTTGACAAGGACCGGCTCCCTCTTGACGTACCTGTCTCTCGGAGTTCTCTCTGAGCGATTCCAGAGTTTTCTCCAGCAAGGCTTTCTCCTTCATCAGGTCTGTGCTAAGCGCCTCAGCGTTGCGAAGAGCCTCCCGGTCGGACACCAGCTCTCTCTCTAGCTGTTCCAGCTAAACACAGAGACGTGCAACCAGTGTGACTTCACTCATTGCACATAGTAGTGTTTGAAACGCGCAGCCGTTTTCCCCATCAACATACTACAAATTAAAAAAGGTTTGAGCGGGGTGTAAGTCTAAATGTTATTAATTAGAATTATTAACATTTAGACTACTTTAATCAGCATGCAGCACAGAACATGTATGGGACAACAAAACATTTAGCAACTATAGGCTATATATAACTGTGGCTCTGTTCTTTAAGACGTACTGTATGCCTATGTGTTCAAGATTGCCAACTGCATTTGTGCAATAGTGCGTTTTTCACTAGATGTCGAATCACCCAACAATAAATTCCTTGTGGCTTTCTTTGTTTGTGTGTGAGAAAAACACATTTCCATGCTTTTTATTGCGAAGGACTTGAGAGAGGTTTTGGTTTCTGAAAATGGAAAATAAACCTCTCGTCTCTTAGCAAGGGGCGTTCAAGTGTCAAAGGCAGGCAAAAGGCCACAGAACGGGGGCCTTCTAATGTTAAATGTTTTGCATTCATCCTCCCATTTACTAGTCTCTACCAATCTACTCTTCTTTAATTGTTTCTTTAGGTCCTTTTTTAAGGGCTCCTCTGCGATAAGGTCTGAAAGCCAAGTATTTTAAAAGAAGGGCTGTTTCTAATCTGTGTTCTGATTGGTTGCTGCTAAACCAGAGGGCTATCATTTGGCTTTCTATTCTGTGAAGTGCTCACTTAGCAAACCTGCGTTAAATCTTTCTTGTGAACAGTATCTGTTCATCTGGCTCCTTCTTCCATTAGATCATCTTAAGAGCAGACTTTTTTGCTCAGCCTACGGTAAATCTTGACTTGACGGTCCAATTATTTCACAAGAAATAATTTAATAAAATACTTTCCTTAAATCTCTCTCACATAAACTACCCCTGGTGACTCGCTGCAACCGTTAAGTCTTCACAGCAACACAATAGTAGCAGAGTGAGATACAACCAGCGCGTACTTTCTGAGCGAGTTTAGAGGTCTCCTGGCTGGCTTTGGGGGGCTTCGCGGGGAGGCCTTGGCTGGCTGCTGCTGCTTGAAGCTCCTCCACGGTCCTCAGCAGGCTCTGGTTGTCCTTCTCCAGCTTCAACAGACGGCTGGACGTCTGCTCATTCACCTCCTCACCTAGAGACTTCTGCGGGGCTGTGGGCACAGCAGCAGCATGCGCTCAAACAGGCCTTACACGCCATATCTTTCAGGTGACACATCAAAAACTACATGAAGAAATAGTTCTCAACATGGTTTACATGACATAACCATGTGCATGTCCCTTAGATGACCCTTAGACCAGCCTCCAGGGAAGGGGTTTATTATTTTTTACTCTCAATTTTAGTACAGGTTATATATAATTTACTCCTTCTATTCCTGCTTCCTCCCTACTCATTTACTACCACCTCCTCCCCCCCTTACCTTCATCTGGCCCTCACTCTCCGCCTCCTTAGAGCTTCAATCGGGCCTGAAAAGTTGAATTCTGTCCAAGCCCGACCCGAACCTGCACGTGTATGTCTTTATTAACAGGCCCATGCCCATACGCTGTGCATCGCCATACGTATCAGATGGCGCACAGCTCTAGATAGTGCCGACTCATTTGGTAGGCCTACTTAATGGTATATTGAACAGCGATTTCGCTACAATGTTGAGCCAGGAGCTAAGGAAATAACTAATTGACAAAGAAATGATGAACAAAGCACAGAGATGCAGCCTAAACTCATATCGTTATTGGGAAACAGGAGTCATTCTAACGTTGAAAACGTTATTTATTCATGAAAACAAGGTGGGACAAATATAAGCCTATATAAATGTATTCACCTCTTCAGCATCATCCATTTTCACATTTCTCTCAAAATAACAGACCGAGGGGGTACGGCAGATCTGAATGAGCTACGATACGAGGTGTACACATATACACACTATTAATTAACCAAATTCATCCCGAACCGGACGTGCCTGGTGGAATACGTGAGAAATAAAGGAAGACCCGTCCCGACGGGTTTGGGCAGAGATCCCAAGCTCTACTCCTCCTTCACCCACCCACACCTCCATCAGCCCCTCACCCTCGGTCAGTTCGGGGCTCTTGGCCAGCTGCTCCAGCTCCCAGCCCAGGTGGAGGGACTCGTCCATGCTCTGCTTCTGAGCCATCTCCAACACCCGGTTCTCCTCCAGGAGCTCCTCCATTCGCTTGTGCTCCACGTCACGCTGCTGGAGGAGGCCAGAAACACAGCAAGCAGAAAGTCACAAAGTCCCAAACAATACGAGTCCATATAAATAATAACAGCATTCCAGTTGATCTATCATTCAAACACCAACCGAAGAATCCCTCTCTCAATCATATTAAAAATATTGCAATTAAAACATTAAAGACAACTGCAAGCTAATTATAAGATCATACACATTCTGTAAAATTCACCAAATATATCCTTGCGTTTCGCTAGCTTACTGTTTTCTGTGCGTGCTGCCAAAATTATCAGGTACTTCTACACAGCCCAGGCTCCGTACACAGGAACATAAACCAAGCCCTAGGCTTTGCAATGTGTTTCAATGTGTGGGGGCGGAGCTTCGGATGGAGTTTGGTTTGATTTGAGCTTGAAGTTAGCAAGTGTTCTCGAGAATGACTAACCCCGCCTTTAATTCCTCCTACCATCCTTGCCGGACAATATTGGCTCACCGACCACACCCACCCACCCACCCACCGAGCCGCCCATCTCACCATCTCCACGTCGTGGAGCTTGGACTTCATCTGGAGGTTCTCCTTCTCCAGGAGGTGCAGCTTGTCAGAGCGAGTCCTGCTCCCCTCCAGTTGCTCCTCCAGCATGCTCTTGGTCTCCAGCAGAACCTGGTTGTCCTCCTTGAGCTCCTACACACACACACACACAGAAATAGCATCTGCTGTAACACCACACACTCATGAGACCTCTTGTCAACTTTGTCATGTGGGCTCTTGTCAGGATTGTGTTTGCGTGTCCTAACCTGGTTTGACATGTCTCCGAGTTACCTTGAATGTCCGTTTTACCAATGAACACAATCTTCTTCATGAGCGTTAAAAGCGTCACCTGCAGTTAATAGGGTTCGGTTTCCACCTTACGCTGGCCACACACTACACACGGGGACTTATTTGCCCCGCCCTCCCGACAATCGCGGGAGGCGGGGCTGGTCGGAATCTATCATCTGTGCAAATTATCCTGTAGCGTGAGGGGTTTACAGACCGAATATTAACTTTGCCGACTGCTCGGTGGCTCCCAAAACTCGAAGTCCTGTAGTGTGAAAGTTACAGCGATTGGAACCCCAGCATCATCTCGCAATAGCCAATGAGATGTGATCTGAATGGGAGTCACAACAATGTCACCATAGATACTAGCAACCATGTATGTAGCTTCCGTTGCTGAAGCCTACCTTCCAGATCGCGCTGCAAAATTAAATAAACCAGTCATGGTTTTGCCGTTATCTCAGCCACGACTTGACATCCCCTAGAGTTTTGCTTCTCTGTGCAAAATATGTAGCACACTCAAGTGCTACTATGGCAACTGCGATCATTCTACAGTCCACATCCCAGTTTCTTTTACTCACGTTTGACATGCGAGTTTCTGTGAGATCCCATGTCCCTGGAATCCACTCTGAAATCGTTTGGGATAAAGGTGTGGCCCTGCAACTTGACTGAATCGTCTAGTGTGTGCTTGTCTAGGTTTCAAAAACATTTTAAGTCTGTGGTACCCAACATTTTTAAAGTCGGTTAAGATATGAATGTCCTCTAGTGTGGGGCCAGCTTTAGCTGGAACAGCGCGTTTACTGACATGTCATTGAGGTAACTTATATGTCCGTTTTACAACACTTTCTTCTTCGTGAGTTTTAATAGTGTCACCTGCAGTAAAACAGTTGTTTGCTCCTTATCTTAGCTAAAAGCGTGTTTCTGTGTTGTACCTCCACTCTGGCCTTGTAGAACTCGATGTCGTGAAGCCTCTCCTTGTATCGGGTCAGCTCGCTCTCCAGTTTGTCCACTCGGATGGCCTTCTCTCTGAGGGCGTCCAGCTCGTCTCGGTACGCCCGCGCAGACTTTGCATCAGACAGTAGCTGGTAGCTCTGTCAGTGAGCGTAGCCAGACACAGAGCATGGATATTAATGAGTATACACACACAATGTAAGTATACAATGTAAGTATACAATGACACAAACATGGACGTTTGTGTTATTAGCAAAGGAGCGTTTGCACTGGAGATGCTCCAGTGCAGTGTGCAGACACACTGATTAACATGGGAGCAGATCGTCCGCTCAACTGCATGTATGCAACGGGCGTCCACAAGCGCCCGGGCAAATCAACGCACATGTGCATATGCACGCAATTTGGCCCGCTGCTCCCTAGCAAAAACACTGTGTACCACAAGTGGGTACGTGGGTGCACGCGCACACGCGCACACACACACACACACACACACACACACACACACACAATGCTGTTGCTAGGCTAAAGATAGTGCTGATAGCCTATAATGGGCTAAGCCATTAGCCGGCAGGGTGTTGGACTCCAACGGAGAGAAAACCCTGGATGCAGCAAGACACAGGGAACTCTGTGTATGTGTGTTTGTGTGTGTTTGTGTGTCTGTATGTCTGTGGGGTGCATGTTTGTGTGTGGGGTGCATGTGTGTGTGTGTGTGTGCGCGTCTGTGTGTGTGCGCGTGCGTCTGTTGTGTGTGTGCGTGTGTGCGTCTGTTGTGCGTGCGTGTGTGCGTCTGTTGTGCGTGCGTGCGTGCGTCTGTTGTGCGTGCGTGTGTGCGCGTGCGTGTGCGTGCATTGCTACCTCCTGTTGAAGCCTCTTTAGCTCAGCCTCTATGTTATCAAGCTCTTGCCTGGTGTCCATTAGCTGCTCACTCTTCTCTTCGCTGAAAAACAGGAATACAAAATTATAAATATAAAAAACAGAAATAAAATAGAGTAGTTGGATGATAATGACTAATCCTGGTAGATTATATTTTATAATGTGTGAAATGTACTCAAAATTGAATTAATATAATAAATGTATTCGGAATTGAAGACAGTAGCGTTTAAAAGAATATCGTACCTTTGATTCCTATCCATTTTAAACTTAGCTAGCATAATCATACATAGGTTTAGGTGGAACACAAAAAAAAACATGTATTTTTACTCAGGGAAAGAATACAGCCTACTGTACTTACTTTCCTCATTTTTATCACTGCTAAATCAAGTTTTTATGAAATGGTCTCCAGCTTGTTTCTGCTTATATTTCAGAAACCAAGGCTACAATGTTTTCCTGTGTCTTCCCCATGTAAGACATTTGGTAAACATTGTCTGCGTGAAGAACATAAATCAGAAGCCACAGTGGGGAAACTAAGAATATAGCGCAAGACAAGCATATGAATATATAAACAAGCAAATGCATCACGCTATATTATCTTGAGCCTGGGATCGGTTTCAAAGGTATGCAAATGTGTAACTGACAGCCTCGACTATATTTGGTGTATCCACCTACAACCAGATAACATCTGTAACAGGGATGGGGAATGAACGGTTGTGGGTTTGGGTGTGTGTGTATTTAGATGTCGCCTGGTTAGGTGAAAGGCCACTCTTAATCCGCCACCCGCACACAACACACATCACACACCACACGAACAATGGGGGCAAATCCACCATAAACATCTCTCGGTGAGCGCACGCCATATTTCTGATAGCAACACTGTTGGATCATGCCATCTGATGTTCCTCTCTATCATTAGTTTAAATACAGATGTGTCAAGAGTTGGGACACGCCTGCACTTGAGCTCTCCCTTGTTTGCGTGACAGGAGAAAGAGAGAAAGAAAGTGTGTGTGTGCGTTTGCGTGTGCGTGTGTGTACACGTTGTGTAGCCACCATGGGAGAGGGGGTTGTGTCAGCTACTTTGAAGAAACGGGTCTGGCATTCCTGGGGTGCTCTGTGTGTGTCTCTTTGTATGTCTGTGTGTGTGTGTGCGTGCCTGAATGTGTGCTACTGATAGCCTGTGATGTGTGTGTGTGTGTGTGTGTGTGTGCGTGCGTGAGCTCGTGATAGCCTGTGATGTGCGTGTGTCTGTCTCTGTGTGTGTAATGCACAGGGAACCTGAATACTGAGAGGATTACACTGAACACGGTAAGCACAATCACACATTAGATGTAAATATACACGGAAAGAAATAGGCCTATAAGATAAATAGCATTTGATCTTTAAGAGGGTCAACTCGTATATATATTCCCCTGCTATCATAATGTATGATATATTGAATTAATTTGTGGAATATTGGAAATTACTGCAAAATTTTTTTTTTTTAAATCAACAAAGGATAATAATAAAATAATAATAAAAATAGGAACACAAGCTTGTAGTCTAAAATAAAAATGACAATGATTATCTGAAAATACTTCCTTTAAATATTCTGTTATATACTTTTATGTAAATCAGACAACTTGACCAACAGTAGTTCACTATGGGAACGCAGACCCCCCCGACATGATCTCGACCCTCACATGCACTCAGCAAATGTGTGACGCAGACACTTGCACAAACGTGCACATAGGGCTGGACAATAATTCGATAACAATATCTATTGCGATATAAACTTTTTCGATAACGGTTTAAACTAATTTCCGGTATTTACATAAGCTATACATTTGTCACTGAATTATGGGCGCAGCAGTCAGCTCACACGGCTCTTACAGTGCGACCATTTCACTCGCAAATGCGACTAAAAATCTTGGTGTGCAAACATTAAAAAATATTTAGGC
>JAODOY010000530.1:0-12500 GCA_025399855.1 Forbesichthys papilliferus | reverse complement strand
TTGCCCAATCGACACAGGGGGCGGGTTGTGTATTTTCAAAAGGCATAAACAACAGCGTACCAACATTTATCCACATTGGTCTCCATCATGTCACACCCACAATTCAAACATTAAAGCCTATAGGCTTAAATGATAACCGCAGCGTTTGCTCTCCATGGAAATAATACTAACACAGGCCATAACTTGTACCTCATATAGAGACACAGGTTATATAGCTTATAAACGCACCTCAAGCATGTAAACACTATTTCATTCAAGTGCTGAGAGAGTGGGTTTAATTATAGGTGTGTGTGGCAATGCATTCCTAAATCTGCGCATACTTGCATATAGGCCTGCTGTGCAGTATGTACTCTAACATATTGGGTTAACCAGAGTGCAGTCTCCTATAGATAATGTATACAGTACATGGTTTAGCTCAAATGCAAAACTTCCAAAGACAGAAATTCCAGAACTCTGCATGTTATGGTAAGATAGCATAATAACATGCACAAATAGGTTTAAAAAAAATGTATGGTGAATATGTTAAGGCCCTACATGTAGCAAACATATACTGTAGAATAATAATAATAATAATAATAATAATAATAACTAAGTGTGTAATCCAGCAATACTGAGCAATGACATGGGAGGTCATGGAGGTGGTTTGAAAGCATGACTCATCCAAGCCCATCCTCCAAAGCTCATTGTTGGTGTATTAATAGCATTAGCAGCAATGTGCCGACTTTGTGTGTAAAATAAGCTTGACATTAATATACCTTTTAACAGACAAAACAAACAACAACAAAAAAGATATAAATCCATGCATGTGATGATTAATACATAATTGCAACATGCAGCATGTGTCTACTCATAGTCATTTTGGAATTTTACAGGAACTTCACACCTCCCTCTCCAAGTTGATTTATAAAGCCTAAACATACACCAGGTCCACCCTCAATCTGAGGCACTTAATTACAACAGTGTACATATTGTTTATAATTTAACCACAAAAACGTCAGCGTTTCAACCCGAGCACAAAGCCTGTCACAGCTTGACTGCTCTGTCCCAATACTGACAGCACTGACATTACTACGGGGCATACCCGGGAACCATGGGAAGATTCCTAGGGTGGTGGTAGGGGATAGCAAATCAGTCTCTGCTTTGTTTAACCACACACGTTTTCATGTATTCTGATGAAGAGGTTCTCGTCTACCCCTCTTCTAGATGATGATTTATTCTTAGCCTGCAAGAGGGTGGGGGTGTAGTTGTTGGTCTGCAAAGGGGGTGCTGGAGTTATGAAAGGCTGGTGCCACAATATAGAGTTATATAAGCAGTGATGATGGTAGCACTGGTACCAAGAACACCCTGTCAGCACCCTGTGTTATGGCAACCAGGTGAACGTTTTGACTTGGCTTGTACAGTACGTACTGTATGTGAAAATGTGTTTGTTTTATTGCAGGGGTAAGAACAAGGAAAACAAAAGATGAATAAATTAAACAATTATCACAAAGTTAATGACACTATTTATAAAAAAAATAATTAAATAAATAATAATTAAGAATTATTTTGGTTTCATGGTATATTCAATCAAATATTACACAATGAACGCAAATGAAAAGTACTTCATAGCGCAACTCTAAAATGACACAAAAAAAAGCATTCAACATGATTTGTTCTTTTAGCAACAACACAACTTCGCAAAAGGCATTGTGGCTGTGTTATAGACAGCCATACTTTCTCCAAAGTGGATTTGCACATTTAGATTCATGTTCACTGAGACAGATATTAAAAGTATGCAAACATGACTGCCAAAAAAGGAATATAAATCAGTGGGTCTGAAAATTCCATTGTCAAACATCCTATGTAATTACCAAGAGATGGTTAGGCCACAACTGCCCATGTGTTCAAGATATGCACATTTACCAGCTCATGCATGTTTTACACAACAGGAAAAGAACCGTAAGGTTTTTTTTAGCGCACCTCCTACCACTACCTACCACTGGTCATGATAATGCCAGGCACACCGAGAACTGGATTTAGGCTAAAGGCAAAAGGTAAAAACGGCTCCGCTTCACCATGTCCCAGTCAGACGTCATGCCATGTGGATCTGACGCACGCATTGTATGCAGCCTTCAGCGAGCACGTATGCACTGAGGACAGCGCGCCATTCAGATGTTGGGAGGCAGGAACTGAGGTGCCAGTGTGCACGTTCCAAAGAAAGTCTGACATATCTGTAAGAGGAGCTACGCTTGCTATTAATCTAATAAAGAGCAATCAAAATCAACCGAAGACTCCTGCTTACACACTGACAACATGTGCCTGTCGCACCTGGTGAATTACGTACCTGCTCGAGCAACAGATACTTGGCCATTTGATACAAGTCCAAGTCAAGTTTATTTATATAGCCCTTAACATTACAGTCTCAAAGGGCTGCACAGCCCACATTTCACATGGAAACAAACAAACAAGAAAATGGTGCATTTAAAAAAGGTTGTTTTATAGGCCATATAGCCAGTCTTTACATATCTTTACATAGCCAGTAATAACATCAGAACTGCACGTGACAGGTTGTCCTTTAAACTGAAGCTCCATCAAAAGCAGTTTCTTTGAAAAGAAGGTTGTTCAGTATTGTACCCAAAATAACGGCATTGCATCTTCTTAGAGAGTACTTGACACACACACACGTTATATGTTCAGAAAAGCAGGAAGAGGTAAAATACTTATCTGGTCCTACCCTCCGTGTTGCAGATAAATATACATGTTAAATGTCCACCCTTTATACCAACATACTGTACACATCACTCAAACACATCAATCTACTGTGTAGTTATTGTAGTCAACCACATTACTTAAAAACAAACGTATCCTCAGTGAGCAATTATACACAGCAGGTGTGATAGTTGATGGGATCTGTGTGTTTCTTTTGGTTATGATGGATGGCTTTGCTGACTTGTGAAACATGTTTACTGGCCTGCAATGTTGGCAAATGCCAAGAGAATCCTTTCTGCTTCCCATCTGCTCTAATTTGAGGCAACCTTCCAAGTGTCATGGGATAACTGATCAAAAAAAATGTTCACCACATCTAATATCAGAGGAAAGGAGTCTGAATAGAACACTTTGGCCTTGTCAGGAAACCTGGTGAACCAGAAAAGAGATCAGAGCACGCCTAGCAGTATCGCCTCCAGGTGTTTTCTCTTCATAAATACAAGATGACATTTTTTTTAAATGTGTTGAAAATGTACATCAATGAAATGTCAATCCTAGACATATGTACTGTACATTCCCCCACTAACATATTTAGTCAATTCACACATTATGGAATGAGTGACTTAATGTCTCACAAGTAGCACTTTTTAACTCGTCACTTCATAAACGGAGGCAAATTAGAAGGCTTCCATGTTCTGTCGCGGTGTCGTAGTCTCTCGGCTGTAAAACGGACCAGAGAGAACCAGAGCTCTCAAACATGATACACCTGGATGTCCAGGCCAGGCCATTGTAAAGGCCTTGGAAGCACAATGATCGCAAACACACACACACACCCACACACACACGCATGTGATAACAATGGATGAGTTGCCTCTCATTTAGTGCTCTTCTGACATTTTAAGAGGCAGACATAATTTGCTTGGAGGCAGGGTGCGGTGTTGGAAGAAGGCAGGTCCATTCAAAACCTGTACTGCTCAAAGACAAGCCCATACAAAAGATCATATCTAGCCAGCAATGTTAAATCTTGACTTTAATTACCGCAGACCAATCTTTCAGACTATTAAGTCCAATGCTTCAGTTAAGTCAATACATGTCATGAAATACATGAAAAGCTTTTAGGAGCTGTCCTCTGATCCCATCTTAATGATGAAAAACAATCCCTGAACAGGTTCGGTCAGGATACATGTTATGGACAACAGGACAATACAAAAGAAAAGCGAGAATTATATAGTAGTGCCGGTGTGACAGTGACACGTGTTCCCATGAATCACAGGAACGTGTTGACAACGAGCCAGCGCATTCAACATCCATACAGTAAAACCCTACATAACAATACAACTTTTAAAGGTAAACACTATTTGCAACTGTTGACCACAGTGTTGCAATAAGGTACAAAATCTGCCAAGAGAAAATACATTTGAGTTAAATTACATGTACAACGTATCCCTCAACGCTGATGGTCGAGCTACATTTAAGTGCAGTGATATGCTATCAAGTGCTGTTGTCAACCAAGCCTTAAATAGTTTACAACGTGATGGTATGCAAGTAGTGTCCTTATTACAGAAAGGCAACAACATAGAAGATTTACTGTATTTCTACAGATCTCCGGTGCAGCACTAATAAATAGTGGAAACGGCAGAGTTTCCAGGCCAGGATCCTACATTAGAAAACCAACAGACGGAATATACTGTAAATATAAACCACTGTACACATGGCAGGCAGAAACACAAATCACAGTTTGCTGTTTACTGAGAAAACACATTGCTGTGTTTGCTCTTAAGTGTTGCAAGGTGTCAGCCCCAGAAAAGCTACACCCGTACAGTACCCCTTACATACCAAAGTGTAATTCATCGCCAGTCTCTCACATGGCTACTTAAGGCACCTTTACACTCCTGACACCTTTTTCATGAAAACGTCATATGTGACTCAGTATTTGATCAAAGCGAAGACAGTGATAAAGAACAAAGCACGGACCTAATTTGATTTGACACCAATTTGATTTGTGTCAAATCTGTGCCTTTTTATGCAGATCCAGGAAGACTGATGTCATCATGAGAAATATGAGTATCAAGTCTGACATTTAGCTTCATTTGAAAAGAAAAAAATATGCAGAACTGGCAACCAAATACATTTCTACAAGCTGGAAAAATATATACACGTCTTGGAGCAGTGCTGAGCCCTCTGCACAAAGAATCGATCCAGAGTGGGAGATTCTGGTAAAGGTAATAATGACTCAACAGAGACGGGTCTTTGCCAATAGCGCAGTAACAGCACAATAGACCAGTCATTACAACTGGCATATGTAGAGATTTGTATTTGTTCTTTCCACAACGCATACCCTTGGGTTGGCATTATAACAGTCATGTATGGTTGATCGTTTATTCACACACACACAGTATTTATAAATACGTACAAACATACACATACTGTATATTTTGCACATGCATACTGTTATTGACTGGTTATCTTGAAGGCTTATTAATTCAAATGATTATTAAAGAAAATGTCAGCTGTTACAGAGCTTTAAAATGTTTCTTACATGTAATCATCGACGGCAGGGATTTCTCTAATACTATACCCAATTAATAACACATGTAAATACATCAATGCAAAGATATCAGACACTCTACTGTATCTAGTTCGGTACACAGACTGCTGCAATACCTTACAGAGAAAGTCCACCATGAAATAAAAAAATTACCACTACATGACCACAAAAATCTGCCTGCTAAATAACCACTATCTTAATTTAAAGGTACACACACACACACAGACTTTCTTTGTGTGTACAGCTAATGCAAAAACTAACAAGTAGCCCTCTGGCCCACTTGACGCGCTGTTACGTGTGAATGCGTGCTATCATTATGGGCCGTCTTTTGCTTGACACAAATGGTGTCCATGAGGCAGATGTTGATAAGCTGGAACTAGGAATAGTGAGGTCTCTGAGAGTGAAAACTGTTGATACTGGAGAAGAAAATAACAGAGAGGCAGCTCTCAGTTTGTGTATTCAGATGAAGCTTACACATGCTGTCATGTATTGTAAGCTAGCAATACTACTTGCAAGTTTGTGCCAGCTATAATTTGACTTCAAATAGCAACAACAACACATGACACAAAATATTAACCTGGTGGACCTGGTAGCAAGACATGAGATTTTATGGCTTCAGTTTTATTTTGCACTATTAAATAAGCATTTAAACTCATTAAATGCTGTGGCTTCCAGCTCCTTCTGCCCCAAGAGCTTTCAGCACTGTTCCAGCTCAGGCTACAGCCACGATGACGCAAGTTCTCCCCCCTGAAACAGCCCCCCACCCACACACACACTTTATTCCCCTTAGCTAACACTGTTTCCTTAGGACCAATGTCATACGTGACACTACATTGTAGTTACTAGCTAGCATAAATTGTGCAAGAACACATTGCATATGCACGCATTCACAAACAATGTTTACACAATTTTAGTAAGGCAAGTTGTTAACATCTGAATAGACAAATATCATAGCACATTACTTATATGCTGCAGATAAAGGTTTTAACAACAACAAAAATAAGTTACCCACTTCCCACAATCACATTAGCCTTAAATAAAACCAAATACAGGAAAGTCTTAGCTCATGGGTACATAATACAACTATGAGCGTGCCAGCAATACTTGCACTTGGGTGTTCAAGCTTAGGCTAATTAGTTTTATGTGCTGAAGTATGTTATGCATACACTCCCATGAACCGTGTATTATATACAAACTTTATACACACCAAACATATTAAAGGCAAATGCTGCAACATCTGTTAAATGAGGCTTGCATAATGTAATATAAAACAGTGAAAGATGAGAGCGTAACAGTTACTGTTAGGAGTGGCTGGAGGAAATGGGAAAAACATTTTTCTTATAGCTCAGCAAATAATGAAATGCAAAACAATTCACACCTTACAGATACATTCTGCCATTGTTTCATGAGGATCATAATATTGTTTCATACCGTAATTAGCAACATGTTGCAACATTATAGAATTATATAGCTAATACAATATACTAATGTAGAAGTAATGTTTTTTTTCCCTTTGGCTATTATTTTTATAGAAATATATAAATAAACGAATGAGGATCATAATAATGTTCCATACCGTAATTAGCAACATTATGTAATTATATAGCTAATACAATATAATACTCTATACTTAATTTTTTTTTTTTTAATATTACTTTTATAGAAATATTTATAAATAAAAGAATAGCAGACATCTCAGTCAAAATCTTTATGTCTGACGTAGTGAGTGAGCACAGCACAGAACAATACCAGCCTATACCAGGGAATAGAAGCGCACAATGACACATTTTTAATCATGCTTCTATGAATGCCTACGTCACAGTGACTATACAGTGTACTACATCTGGTTCACCTGTGGGGGGCAGGTTGCTAGGCTGCAGCCTCACAGGTTGTCTCTCCCCTGCTGGGGTCAGCACAATACAAAGGCTCAACTTCTTGCTGAATATAAATGGTCCCTTAATTTAGAAAACACAAATAATACACAAGAAAAATACAATCACAGATGCACAATGTTACGTGGGCTATCTATATTAAACTGCCGGAAAGTTAGGTTTTGCTTGCTTGCTGCGGTTTCCCCTTGCATACCACAGGCCGTGACTTGGCAAAGAGTGTAGCCCTGGATGTATTCCTGACACTGGAGAACACAGCCTACTACTTTCAGCCGTGTCTCAGTTTAACAGACACAACCGATGTACACGGGCCTGCTTGTTAGGTCATTGGAAATCTGGTCTAGCAGATGCTATTATCGACACTAACTGCCTGCATATTATTGTTCAGCCTCCAGTATGCACAGTTAAAAGAGATGTGGGCCACTTAGCTTCTAATGACACAGTATAAAGCGCTGCTCTTTCAATAGTCTTGTGTGATCATTTGGCCGCTACCAATGCATTGGATCAGGGGGCCACTTGGACGGGACGGCAGTGACTTAAGTGCAGTTGAGTCTGACGACTTACAGCAGAAACCACATAAACAGGGGCTACCTTTAAGATAATTAAAAGGTGATTAAGGGGTTTAGGCTTAAATAAGATTAAGTGGTGTGTAAAAAGAAAAAAAGAATAACATTCCGGGTTTAATCTGGCTTTTGGCAAAAGTTTGGTGACATATTTTAAATTATATATTGACTTTTCCCTAAATAGTTTAGGCCACATTAATAGCCATTAAATTCCAGATAAAAGTAGGTATTCAAGATTACACGGCTATATTAATGCAGTTTTCACATTATAGAAGCACTACTGCTCACAGCCTGCAGTGTCACTAGCTGTTTCTTCCTATGGGTCATCTCCGCAGCTCCTGTTGCACCTCTGGGAGGGTTCACTTCACTTTAATTCCTGAGTAATTCTGCTCTGGTAAAGCGTTGACAGCAACCGTATATGAGGTGCCTTCCTTTGTGGCACCAATATCACATGTGCTTTTTATAGACAAATATCTGAAAGTAGTCAAAATATCTTAAAACTGCGCTTGCTGCAGAAGCTCATCTCATTAGCCTGGGTCATGCGAGGTGTCCGAGAGGTTATGAGGCCACAACTATTCACCTGGTGCCTGATGGAATAGCAAATGGGGAAACTGAAGGGGAAACTAAACTTGAATCTTTAAGTGATTGGCCACCCTATAGCAAACCATTTAGTCAACAGCAGCTGTGACCCACGCTGTTTTAAACCTGCCTGCCAACACTGGAGAGACGCAAGCCTTTGCTGGTCATTCACACCAACAGACCATCCAAAAGCAGGTCTTTAATCTTTATGTTTATAGAGCGACCGTGCTACCTGTGGCATGCGACACCTGTGACATTTTCATTAAACACAGGCACTACTCCAGAAGCCTTTCAGTACTAGATGTGCTCTCGTTACAACGTATGCCAATAGAATGAATGTAACAAGTGTCTTCGCCACTGTTTTGATTTGCACGTAAACATGTGCCGGTTTTTCATGAAAACAGAGATTAGAGAGGATCTTGGGATGGCTCAGTGGAGATGGCTGTTGAAGGGTTGTGATGTGGCCCTGACCCAACTCAAGGTCAGTCACAGAGAAGAGATTAAGTGCTTCACACCATGTGAAGCTTTCCACACAACCAATGTTGTGTAGCAGGTTTAAAGCAGACACACATGTCCATATGATAAGGTATCTACAGTCACAATGTGTTCATAATAAATGGAGATGTTACTGGTGTTATTATTAGGCAAGTGTCAAATTATGAGTACTAACAATGCCACGAGCCAGTTAGGCATACACACAAGCATTTTTATGCTGTGGCCCTCACATGAAAAGGATTTTTTTTATTTACAAAACATAGCCACCCTATTGTGATCAACCTCTCCAGTCAAAGAACATCCAGGTTCTTTCATGAATAGACCTACAGTACCCCGAATTGCCCCTGTCACAATATGTACAATTTATATAGTCGGTGCTGTTCCAAAAACAATGTTATTGTTGGTGCTTAATGAATAAAGTAAACTAAATCAAAGCAAGTAGCCTAACAACAAAATCAAAGCAAAGTCAACTCACCTGAAGCTCGCACCATGCCACTTCCACAGTGGTTTCCGTGTCCAGACCTTTATAGACCGTCTTAAAAGACCCCCTTCCAATTTCAATGTTGAATTTGAGATATCGTCCATCAGGCGATGTTGCCACAGCTTTTGTCTCAATTTCCTCCTTTTCATCCTGTTCCCACTTGGCATTGAATGTTATCTGTGGCAGAACAACCTTGTTCTGTTTGCACTGGACGGGTTCGTTTTCAGAATCTGAGCTGGCATCGTGAGTGTTGTGACACGGGACAGGGTCCCAGCTCTCGGTAAGCGAGGGGGCCTCAGAGTCTTGGCTACAGGGGGGCGTGTTGGAGCTGGTACTTGGGCTAGAAACAGGGGACGGCGATTGTGGGGAGTCGTCTGTTTTTTCGTCCTCGGCTCTGGACTCGGGCAGCGTTAAAATGTTCTCAGCTGACCACGACAGGGCTTTGGAAAGAGTGCCACTGTACAGCGTGTCAATGTCCACACTAATTTTGTGTAGCCCATAAGAGTTTCTCCTTGCGCTCAATGCGTGTGTCCTTATAACTGACGGGATCCGAGACAAGCGGTCATCGGTCAGGTTTGGAAAAACGCGCGCTGGGATCTCAATATCTGCGTGCGACATTGTAGCTTTGTCACAGCCTCCTTATCTTGCGAAACTGAAAACATCAATGAAAAACGATTTACCTAATTTAAGTGCCATACGTTTTTTATACTTGCATTAGGACATGCTACGAATTGACAAATATAAAATGCATAAGCAACAATTGCACATTTATTTAGGTAAATTAGCATTCATTTAAACAATTTAGTTTTCATGATGGATCCTCCTGGTTGTTAAATCGGGCCCAATACAGAACTGGTAACTAAAACAGAAATGTCAAACTTACTTGGTACAGCCTCTCAATTAGCACATATTCCTCTCAATCGATCCGCACGGACCTTTCCTTCCGTGCGCTCTAGTCCTCAGATATAACCTTTGCGGAGAGGGCAAAGCTGCTTAAGATCGGAAACTTGGAGAGTTGTGCGGTTTGTCCATTCTCTGCAAGCTCCCAACTCCGCCCTCCCTCGGTGAACAGAGTGGACCAATGAAGCGCAAGCGCACCTTAATTACGATTCTCCAATGTATACTTCCCATTCATAATTACAACTTATGAACACTAGCACGTTATATAATTATTGACAAAAATACGTATGCCAATAAAGATGAGTATGGCCTACGCCTACAACATGGTAGGCATAGCGTCCTCGAATATTTACAAAATATGTGGATAACAAAACATATAGGCCTATTGGTCTATTTTAGGCTATGTAAGTTCACCGAACTAAACCATAAAGCCTAACTAACTTAATAATATAGGCTACTAGGCTACTGGAAAGAGCATGCCATTTATCAACATTGTTCTCAAGTCAAACGCAAGAAACTGAAACTGAGAATTGCCTGCTGACGTGCCTACTTAGTTTAAATAATGTATAAAATATTGCTAAATGTCATTTTTATGCAAATCTGGTTTTCCCCTTTATTCTCGACATTGTCCCTTGAGATGTTATTGTCAGCAAGCCAACAATGAGTGCGTCGACTCAGTCTCTAGGGGGCGCATATCACCGAGTTGCCCCCAACAGAAATAAGACTTATCGCCAAGGCCACAGCTGACCACCTGTCACATTCGCGTATACAGTGAATTATCTGCAGGCACACGACTGTAGTCTGGATCCGTATCAGACGAACAAGGACACACGAAATGTGTACCATAAATGCTGTTTGCGATTGCTGAGAAGACACGATGCTCGCTGGAAAATGGCTACGAGCTGATAACGAAGGACATTCTGCGAATTCATTTCTGTGTTGCATCAGTTAAATGGAAAGTGTGTGCAGAACTGATAAACACCAGGACGCTAAAAACAACATGTTTCACATAAACCTATCCCACTAGTTGTCTGAATGTCAAATCAAGCATGCGAGTGTTGGGTACAAAACACAAAATCAGACACGCCCATATGTTGCATTAAGTATTTGCTTCTGGAGATTATGAACAAAAAATAATAAACAGGTTTAGCAAATTTCCCTCGAATTTATTTTCCTACAGCATAACAAAATGGAGGTTTAACACACAGAGAGGGTGACTTGAGTGTCACAGCATGTACTAAGTGGTATTACAGTGATCTGTACATCAGAGGTCCTGCTATATTGTTATATTCAATAGAACTGACACGGGATTCATATCCCCACAGTATGGGAGCATTTCACATGTTTCATACTTTCACAATAAAAGTCTCTTTGTCTTTGGGATGTCTGCAATTATACCAAACCACTGTTAAACTGAAAAATAGGAGTGAAACTAGTCATATATATACCAAAAGACAGTAATAAAGTTACAGCTGTTAAAAAAAAAGTATTTCCCCAAATGTTTTGTCACTAATGCAAGATAGACTTGTTGCATTTTTAACTGGCATAAATGTATGCATGTTTACTTCCAATGAAGTTGCAACTCAAGACGTGACAACCTTTAAAAGTTGTGGCACCTCAAATAGTCTTTTCCAAATTATTTAGAAATTGGTTAAATAAGGCAATGTCCTAGAGTAACAATTACCAGCATCCATTTGATTCGCCAATGAGGTGCAGATTGTGTATCCTCAAATAGCTGGACAATACAGTCTCTAAGGTAGGAGTGTTCAGCCAGAGTTGAATTCTGGGGTTCCAATAACATGTCAGAAGAACTTGACCCCCTTGCCGTCGTCCATCTCAATGATTTCAGCTTTACCGTCTATCTGTAAAGCCTGCAATGATCGCATCAGAATCCACTCTTCTAGGCCATGGAATTCTGGCAAAATAATAAATAGAAGTGTTTGTTCACATACTTAATTTACTTAGTGTATGTACAGTGATTATTTAAAATTAGTTATTATTAGTGGCAGCCCATGTATTTTGATTGTTTTCCAATTTCTCAGTACAGGTAATGCATTTCTAATCAGTACCATCAACAATCGCCACACGGGGGCGCTCTGCATAGCACTGGTGCCACAGTTACAGGTTTAAGTGATTTCACCCCCCCTGCTGGTTTACATTAGTTTTTCTCAATTGCTAAAACACATTGCTCAAACATTTTCTCACACTTTTAAACACAAATCCAATTTTCAAATGACATTCACAAAACCTCTGACTCTTCTTGCGACATAGAACAATTGCCTAAAAATAGAATTATCTGTTCTCAAAATCAAACAATGTTTTCAGATTATACCACAGCCAGTCAAAATAAAACACTACTG
>JAODOY010000529.1:0-36183 GCA_025399855.1 Forbesichthys papilliferus | reverse complement strand
TCTACCCCCCCCCCCCCCCTCCCCCCTTCCCCCTACCCCCTTCTCCGCCTGCAGCGCTCATAGGCTCACACTATAGCCACGTGCACTTCTATGATCAGTGAGCTGGATACGGACTGTTTAACTCTGTAAACATTATTTCTGTTTTCTTTTTTAGCCCTATTTTTTGTTTGTCTGTTTGGAAGAGCCTTAACTTTGTTCTGTGTCGTTTGTCATTCCAAAAGTGCGTTTCATTACTAAAGAAGATAAGCGTGGTTGGTTTAAAACATCACCCAGTATTGCGACTGGAACGTTCACAGTAATGTATCACAGACAACGCTCAATTATAATTCTCTACTGCCACCCTGTGGAAATCTGTGAAAATAGAAGATAAAAAAGGCAATGTATCAGTGCACGCGTCTATGTGCATGTCTACGCGTGCGCGCGTGTGTGTGTGTGTGTACAATAAATGTACTTTATACATAAATTGTTAACTTTAGAAGCATCCCGAGACGATCCTGACAGATTTCACTCAGCTTCTCAGCTGTTTCGTTTGCTGTAGGCTATACTGGGTCCTCTCGCTATATCCACTTTCAGCCACTGTGAAAGCAAACCCGGAAAAATAACGCAATATCATGTTGCACAATAGTCGTTTAACCCTCTCAAATAATGATCAATGATCAACTTCCAAGGGGACAAAGAGCGTTTCTTTCTAAAGCGATATTCTACATATGTTCAAGTGACAGGGTTAAGGTAAGTTAATTATTATTCCTTTAAACCATCGCACCACAAACGGGTTGTATGATTAAAAGATCAAGAACAATTTGGATCTTAACAGATTGATTTACACAAAATAGTATTCTAACTAACGGTCAGTTTATTTTACAGACAGATACAGTACCTAATGTAAAGTATGGAGTCGTATGTTTGGGTAGGCTATGGACGGTATATGCCATTAAGGGAAGGTCTAGGACGCGTGGACTAGCAACAAGAGATTGATAACATGCAGATCTGTGATGCCCGGCCCCTTTGACAATAAGACAGTACTCACATATTTGTGCAGATAAGCATTCACCAGAATGCAGGGAATTAAATGTTGGACACGCAAAATGGCCTGGCTGACTCCCGCATATAATATGTCACACACCACATGCACAACGTCATATTGCTCTCCAAAATATACATTCATACCTGCCAACACTCCAATACGCGGGAGTCTACCAATTGTTAACCCTGTCTCCCGCTATGCTCCCGTCCGACTGGTATAGTCCCCCGTTTTTCTCCAGATTTCATAGTGATACAAAATCTTATAGGTGTTCATCAGTTAATGTGTGGAATATGTGTCGTGGGACCTGCGGTAACCCAACACAGAGGCATAGGTGAGCTGTAGCAGGCTATGACCAGGGAACATCAATTATAATTTTCAGCAATGTCCATGCAAACTCTTTCATAACCCTTTCTCATTTGATCCAGTGTGATGACAGAGGACTGCCACAGACATTTCAGTAGCTGCAGGACCATTTTGAATGTCTCTCCTGATGATTCTATTGGGATTAACCCACTCCTCCATACCTGAGTAGCCAGATGATTTGTTTTTGTTAAAGTGCATTTCACAATGTAATCAGCTAACCTTTTCATTATGTTTTGTCAACTGGGATTGCTACAGGTTTAATAATAACGCTTTTTTTATGTGTCTATGTTTCTAGAAGTCGATTGAACTTGACTATCTAGAGGAAATAAAAGTTGTAAACAAGGTTTAGGTTTTTAGGCATGGTCTAGAGACATGTGACATATGTCATTCTGTTTGTTCTCCTCTACAAGGCACACCTTTTTATAATTTTCATTTGTGTAAATTATGATTGTATTATAATTCATAACTACAGTATAACATATATGGATCAATAGCTATATGTGTAGGCATGGTCTATAGACATGTGACATGTGTCATTCTGTTAGGCAGAGTCCCCTCTACAAGGCACACCTTTAAGAAATGTAATTATTGGAAATTATGATTTTATGATAATTAATAATTATAACATATATGGATCAATAGCTATATGTGTAGGCATGGTCTATAGGCATTTATAGACATTCTGTTAAGCACAGTCCCCTCTACAAGGCACACCTTTTAGAACTTTCATTTTTGGAAATAATGATTTTATGATATTTTCATATTCATATTTTAACATATATGGAACAATAGTCTGGTCAATAATATATCATGGTCTATATGCACATTTGAAAATGTTTCTTTAAAACAAATCAAAAACATGATGTTTTAGTTTAAGGCCATAGGTCTTTGGGGTTGTTCAGGACACAAACGTGCTTCCATCACAGCTGGTGTCATTAAACCTAGGCATCATTAATGCAGACTAAACAGACATACATTTTCTTTTCAGATTTGCTGTAGTCCACCAGTCAAATGGATCATGTCATTGACTATTCCCCACGAGAAACTGTGGAGCGCATCGCCGCTGAACTAGGCTGCAGTTCTACCTTGGTAGATGTGGCCACCTACCTCGACGAACACGACGACCTACGACATTTAAGGGCAAACTTTCTGGTGCCTAAAGTTGCGGACCTGCCCACGTGTGAGTTAACGAGCATTATAACCATTAGCATTATAACCATTAATTAGAGATGTAGAAATGTCAAAGGAGATGAGTTATGAACATGCTTTAAATATTTACCTGTTTTGGTAAATAATGTATTCGGACGACATAACACTGCTTTGGAATATTCATCACATAATTCTATTCATTGTAAATTGGCAACTTTGAATCTACTATATGAGTAAACCTTGGATAGTTGACAAACATTATATCATTTTTATAATTATATAATGCACTATAACAGGTTATGTTTTTGTCCCTCCACAATTGGTTCAGTTGAAAATTAAACACATTGAATATCAAGTTACAAAATAATTTAAAAAATGTTATTGCATTATAAACATCTTTGCAGCTGACCTCTCCATTGTGGATGGGAGCAACGACTGCATTTATTTTGTGGGGAACTCCTTGGGCCTTCAGCCAAAAGTAGCAAAACAATACTTGGATGAGGAGCTGGAGAAATGGGCCAAAATGTATGTTCATTTCAGCTATGTTCATATACAATTATAACATACTGTATATCTGTTATGGGTATGGTCTTTATACTGTACATCTGTATTCGTTAGTATGGGCATGCTAACTATAACTAGGCTGTTTAATATCTTTGTTTCCACACAATATACTTTTTTACAGGGGTGCTCATGGCCACATTCAAGGTTCCCTTCCTTGGGCCTGGGCGGAGAACAATGTAGAGCAACTTATGGCTAACCTCGTGGGTGAGCGTTGTGCCTCCATTGGTCCCCTTTGGTTTCCAGATGTTTATCAGAGATCATGTTTTCTCTATAGGCATTGGTGCAATGTTGCCTTCAATGTATTCATAACCCTTCAAGTTCGAGTAGCGAACATTAATGTAAAGTTCAATAATGATTATGTATTTTCCCATAGGAGCAAAAGTTGAAGAGGTGGCTTTGATGAATGGCCTGACAGTTAATTTACACCTGCTACTAGTAAGACCATTCCCTACAATACATTTAATGTTACAGTACAACCACCTGAGCATATAGGTCATTTCTGTACACAAATGTGTTGAGAGTCATGGCATACACAGTCATATGGGTACACAACCAATTAAGTGACCTGCTTTAAATATAATCTTGAATTCTGTAGCTGTCCTTTTACAAACCGACATCGGCACGACACAAGATTCTCATCGAAGGAAAAGCGTTTCCTTCAGACCACGTGAGTAACATTACAAGCAGGATTACACTGACATAATGACTTGACATTGATATACAGTATTTACAGGCCAACATTATGTGGGTTTTAGTGCAATGTCTTTGTCCCACAGTACGCTGTGGAGTCTCAGGTCCACCTGCGAGGCTTAGACCCACAGCAGAGCATGCTGGTCATGTCACCCAGACAGGTAGATGTGGTTGCCTGGGCCAGATTGACTAGACAAAATATCGAAAAAGATATCACATTTTTTAATGTTTATACATTAATAGAATTTACAAAATATGTATTTAGATAAAATAATTAAAAACAGCACTTACATTTAATTTGCGTAATTCAAATTTCATTTAACTAATTTGAAAAGGCCTATTTGTGATTTATGTGTGCAATATTTAAACAACCCTTTTTATTTTCTATATGTAGATGTTTGCAGAACATATGTACATACTAAAAAAAATATGATGGAAAAATATTATTATTAATCAAATATTAATAATAATAATAATCTTTACCTATTTAGCACTTGTCATACATGGTTGCAGCTCAATTGTGCTTTACAGTTGAATACCAATAAAACAATATTACAAAAAAGGAATAATAGACAAGATAGTACATGATTAATGCTGTATAATTATTCCCTGCTGGAGGCGGATTTTCTTTTTCCCTTGAACTGGCATTGAACAGTCCCATTAAATGTCTGAAAGAGGGAATGCACAGCACGGGTTATCATGTGCTTCCTCTGTGCTAGGGTGAAGACACTTTAAGGACCGAGGACATTCTGGAGCTGATTGACAGGGAGGGTGACTCCATCGCTGTGGTTCTGTTTAGCGGGGTACAGTACTACACTGGTCAGCTGTTTGACATGGAGGCCATAACCAAGGCTGGTCACAAGAAGGTAACATACTAAACTAGATTTAACTACACTGGGCTAGCCTAACCACAAGCTAATCAAGCTAGCCAAGACAAACTAATAGAATACCTCATAAACAAACCTGCAAAATAAGATTTTGACATGACAGGTTTGGACACAAACGAGACTCCACAAGAAACAGGGACAGGCAGGTTCAGTACTGGGGAAGGCCAAGCACAGTACAGGCAGGATTACTGTACAACAGAGGCAGGCAGCTTTTCCAAGTCAGGATCTTAACAAGCTTGGGCAGGCAAGTAGTCCAGAACATCAGGCAGAATGGCAACAGGGACAGGCAATGATCAGGCAAACAATCCTAAAGGCACAAATGATATCCAGGGACAGTTAAAACAGGCAGGCAGGATCAGCACAGAATGCTCAAGACAACAGACTTGACAAACTAATCACTAACATCTTCTTTTTCTTGTTTTACAGTGGTGGGCATCAAACTCATTGGTGCATTACCGCCACCTTCTGCTAACTAGCCGCTAACAAAGAGAAACACAGTTCAGCGGACTGAATGCTGTCAACGCTCAATGAGCCTATTTACTGAACGATACATTTTCTCGTAAATGTTTGCAACGTTATTGCAATTACTTTCAAAGATTGGCTGCGTTTTATCGGCATGGCGAGTGTTACTAAGTGACACGTAGGATGTGTAGCCACATATTATAAATAGCCTATTTGTGATTATTTATTATCGTCACTATTTAGGTGTGCCATATGTCGCCTACCAGTCGCTTACCAATGCCATATGTTGCTTATTTTATCTTAAATTAATCCTCTCTCATTCTGATTCTGATATGAAATGCATGCAATTTAAAATTGGAATATTTGGACACAACCATTGTAGTACATATATTACATATATAATGCTGGAACACATTTAGTGTGCGAAGCATCGACATATGTGGTTCTATCTTGTGCATCTGTATAGCTGCAATACAACATACTATAACAGTTAAACACAAATGACCACTTTGTTGTTGTTAGCCATGTGAATGTCGTACAACCCAAATCCTCCCCCATTTTGTAACCCGCCGTTCACGTTCATTGAACATAAAGTAAACGTTCCACCATCCTGACCGCAAGGACAGACTATATACACAAAAGCTGATTAGAATGGAAAACACCTGGCAGACAATTAGGCTAGGACAGGAATGCACAGAAACAGGTGGAACCAATGAGACAATCAAGAAACCATGGAGTGAATCAAGGGGCCTGAGAAAACACACATACACAGTACAGTACAACAAAAATACCTGTTTAGAGACGTGTGGTTGGGACTCCAGGAGCCCTGATACAGGGTGTACGGGAGCCGCAGTGTATGTGCCAGGCCGTGCGATCTGCATTAAGAAGAGGCTGACTGACCATGTTTCGGTTTATACTACGGAACTATTGTTGGTGTGATTGGCACTCCATTGTACAGCAGAGCGTGGCATAACCAATGCTGTGATTGCCTCTGATAGCTATTCAGTTCTCGCTGGCCTGTGTTCTGGTAGATCGTCGTTTAGGACAGGCCTTCTGAATGAGGTGTTCCTTTTATTGTATGGGATGCATGGCAAGGGTATCTGTCTGCGATTCCTTTGGGTTCCTGCTCAGGTATGAGTACTGTAGTTGGATCTTCTGGTGAAGCAAACGTTTAGATGTGAGCAAGTGGACTTTCACGTCCCTTTCACGTATTCTGGGAAAACCTGTGGGTAAGGTGTCTAGTGCCATTTTCGAGTTTTTAAGAAATACTGGTTTGGTTGATAGAATAGGAATGATTTGTATTGTTATTTTTTTCTTCTTAATCTTTGTTTTGTTTTTATTATTTACTGCTCAATCTCCTGATTCACACTGCATTCCAGTCGGTGGCGGCAATGCACCTCTAAGCTGGTTTGCCAACCACCATTAAAACCCATAGAAGAAGAAAAAGAAGAAGCGTGGTTGTGGCAATAGTCACAGTTGTAAACCACTTCTTGCAGAAACAGAAAATCAGGATTTGAAAGGGTTTTGATTGTTTAATAGTGCTTCAGACTCATACAGTACACCTCCTTCCTAGATCATTGTTTAATGTTAACTTTTTAAGCCCAAGTAGCTGGGTTTACATGGACACTTTTTTTGTCTTTCCGAATGAAATCTTTCCGATTGACAGTTTCGGGTTACCTGTTTAAACGGGATGTCACCTAATCATCAATCGCAACTTATCGGAATTGATGTTAAACATGCACACATTATCAAACTCATAATGTAACGTGTCCCGCTAGCAAATGGTAAAACCGGCCAGCTTCTAGTTGTAGGTACATCGGAAAGAGAGTGAGGCTATTTGTGTGACTGGTGGAGAAATGTACAGGTCCAGATGAAGTCACCATACTAACTCCCATTCACTTATTTGTGCATGTCACAGTTGATATGTCCAGACTATGTACCATTATTTTAATATGATACATCCATTGTACAGTGGCTGTGCAGAATAGTTTACCGGCCGGCATCGCCGGCATCACATCAAAACATCAAAACCTAAGTTGGGGCATACGCATTAGAACACAACCGGGAAGTAATCGGGTTTAACCGTTTACATGGTAGAACACAGCTAGTCTTAGAAAAATGCTTAACGGGCTTATTCTTGTCAGGAATGACGGGGTGCACATTTAACACTAAACTGTTCCCTTTCCACAGGGCTGTTATGTGGGCTTTGACTGTGCCCATGCCGTGGGCAACGTTGAGCTAAAGCTGCATGACTGGGAAGTGGACTTTGCCTGTTGGTGTTCCTACAAGGTCAGATGAAGGGAGACCGCATGCATGTTAGTGATGACAACGTCCTATATGGGAATGTTTTATAATGGAAGGCTCAGTGGGGTTTTTTTCTAAGGGAAGTTGTCAATTAAAACACTGATCTCAGGTTTTTACAGTACAACTCAATTTCGTCACATAGCATCCAAAATAATCACATCTGCTATTTTCTTTTTCTATCCAAGTATGTGAATTCTGGAGCCGGTGGAATTGCGGGGGCATTTATCCACGAAAAACACACACACACTTTAAAACCAA
Source organism: Forbesichthys papilliferus (assembly GCA_025399855.1). Lineage (NCBI taxonomy): Eukaryota > Metazoa > Chordata > Actinopteri > Percopsiformes > Amblyopsidae > Forbesichthys > Forbesichthys papilliferus. The sequence continues at coordinate 28,482 of JAODOY010000529.1, read as the reverse complement.
CGTGAGTTCCTTTAAGTTACTTTAAAAAAATATTTCTGCTTGAAATGTAAATATATTTTGTGATAAATTGGGCATGTTTTTTTTTTGTTTTTTTTTGACAAATTTTAGTGCACATTATGACATTTTATTCTTAACTACTTTCCTGAAGTCTCTTAGGATGGTGGGGACATAACTTGAAAACACGTTTTGAGATGAACAATGGTAACAGCATTTATTATACATTGATAATTACATACTGTAGGCTTTATGATGCGTTATTAAAGGTAACATTTACTCCAGTTATAGTATTGCTTTGCCCTTTCCTTATACATCCTGCCATTTTGTGGTTACACTGATTATTACATGAATGTCTTCATTTTCCCTCAGTCATAATCAGAATAAAATAATGCAGGACTCAAATGTCTTGCTTATATAGCTTTTAGAAATAATTTGGCTTCTTAATGTGAATCGTGAGAGGTACTTGTACAGTAAAACACTAAATATGCAGTATTACAGTTGTCGCTCTTCACAGTGATGGATCTCCAACCTGGTATCAGTGGCTTCCGACTGTCAAACCAGCCCATTTTACTGGTCTGCACTCTGAAGGCAGGCCTAGAGGTCTGTTTAACCTATACGCCTGTCTTGTAGACATAACCACTAGTTATGTGTCTCATACTGTATGCCTACATGCCCTGACCTCTGGCGCTGCTGGTCTGTTTCTCAAGGTGTTCAACATGACCAGTATGCAGGCTCTGCGGAGGAAGTCTGTCCTCCTAACAGGCTACCTGGAGTACCTGATCCTACACTACTATGGCAGAGACTGCGCCCGGTCCGGTGGACCCAGCATCTCTGTCCTCACGCCCTCTGACCCCCGGCAGCGGGGCTGTCAGCTGTCTCTGTCCTTCTCTGTCCCCATCAAAGCTGTGTTCCAGGAGCTGGAGAAGAGAGGAGTGGTGGTAAGTGCCTGCTGGCTATGTACAGTAATGTTAGTTAAATTCTATAAGGAAAACTAGTAGTACTGGTATAACTGGTAGAGACACACCCTGTTTGACATGCAAGTTGGCTTTTGTCCAAGATCCCTAGTCCCTAACCTGATAAGGTTAAAGCCTGAGCCTTTTTCATGTCATTTTTTGTTTTGGTTAGTTTAGTTTGTTGTTAGACATTAACCAATTAATGGTTAGGGTTATTGTTAGGCACTGTATACTATTTTTATTAATAAGGCTTTACCCAGAGGAACATATTGCTGCTCAGGTGTTTGATTCACATTTGATTCTACTTTTTACCTCATTTGATTATCTTACAATGCCTTATGAGAAATAGCCTATTGAATTAAACAAGATGATTACACAATCTTGCCTCACTTGAGAAACTGTAGATATGTCTCTGATATAGGAGAGACTCAATTACATTTCTTAGTGTGAAAGAGTTCTCTCCATTTTTTATATTTTCATGAACCTGTTGAGGCCATTTGTCTCCTGCTAATTGTACAGATGTAAAGTAAGATCATTTGGTAACCTAACTTCCCTTACCTGCCATTGCCTTACAGTGTGACATGAGGGAGCCCAATGTGATACGGGTCGCTCCGGCACCGCTCTACAACTCCTTCCATGATGTGCACCGCTTCGTTGACATTCTGGGGTCGGCGCTGGCTTTCAGCAGCCAGCAGTGAGACTGAAGCAGCACAGTGGACAGAATGTGTGTGTCTCGACCCAGCGTCAATGCAGCCGACTGTCAACGCAATTAAAAACAACAGAAACACATTTTCTTTTTAACCGTTTGTGATACCCTTTCCCCTGAATTGGCGGGTGTGCAATTTGGGTCAGTCACGTTGTTTCTTTAGATATTGGTTTGAAATAATAAGGTATTATCCCTTGCACCCCCCCCAACCCCCACCCCTCACCCTGCCCCAAGCATAACATTTGGGTGCAACACCGGATGTGCAAATGTCATGATTTTGGAAGAAATATGATGGGCTATCCATCTCTGCCCTCCAACTCTGCATTACACACTTCAGTTCGCTGACAACCCCTCCCCCCTCCCCTTTACCAATTAACACCTACTTTATTATATCGTGGGCTTGCTCCTAATGTCCCTGCATGTGTTTATGCACTATTACCTTTGACGGATGCCTATTGCACGATTAGACATAATTGGCATATCAATATGCAGAACCTAAATGGATTAGCCTTCTTTAAAACTAATGAGCACTTTGATGCCCAGCTGGGGAATGGACCAGAATTAGCATTTGTCATATTTTTTGGAGACGAATAAATATGTGAAGAAAGGCTGGCCATTGTCTTTCCCTAGGCTAAAAGGGGGGCATATGCATACTGTCTTAATAATGACCACAGGGCCAGCAATGTGGGGAGTACATTCATCTTCAGATGTAAAGCTTACTGTTACTTTATCCGGACACATTTTTTTTTTTTTGTTTTTTTTTTTTTTGTAAGAGTTAAAGGGACCAGCGTTTTTCTCAGAATTTTAATAACAGTCACACAGCTTCTGATGAAAATCATAATCGGCAGAGCATCTTTGATTTAGGTAGCGGTGCAGATGATTGACAATGAAACTGACTAGAGTAGCCAAATTATGTTAGTACCGTACACTGTTTGTGACCAGGGTTCAGTGAAATATACTGTATGACAGATCTGACCACTGAAATGCCAGGATAAGTAATTAAAAGTTAATAAAATATGTCTACAAGGCCTGCCTTTAGAGTGCAGACCATCTATATGCATACCATCTATGCAGCTATATAAGCAAGCCATTTGAGTCCTCCATTATTTAAAAATTTTATATTTTTTTATATTATAATATAATATTTTAAATATCAACGTATAGTAAATGCTGTTACCGTTGTTCATCTCAAAACGGTTCAGCATTGCTGAAAGGTCATCTAGAATTCATTAACCTAATTTCCCAAATCGAGTTGTTACAGTTCCATCTTAACAGTTTTAAATCAGTGGTTAAGAAATAATCGGTAACTCCTGATTTACAATTTCAGTATTAATGCATATGTGCATCTGGGAAATCCTATAGAAAATACTGTTTAGAGAGCTTCAAAATAATTATTTTCACATTTATATTTACATGCTATATTTATGATAGCTGTCAAAACGAAATCGATTTCTGCCATGCCCGTGTACACTACAGTCGGTACCTCTTGCATGATCACGGCTGTATTTCTGCTCCATGTTGAAGTTAACGCCCACTAGTGGCGGGGTGCGGTGGGAAAGCAGTGGCAGCAGCGGACAGGTATGGTCTAATAGGGATTGAGCGCTGCATGCATGAAGTCTAATTATCTTAAATAACTCGAGCCCCGGGCTTATTTCTCCACGTCTCTCTGATTTGACAGTTTGTGAAGGTAGACACGGCGGTGAGGTTGTGTGTGGGACTTTTAATTAATTACAAGGGAACTTAACCGTGAAAAGCTACAGTCAGTGGAACTCTCAGTGAACCGTTGTGTTGGCAGGTTGCTTGCGTCAAACCACCGAGGCGAAGTGGGCTACTTCATCATACAGCCGCGCCAGGTGAACGGTGTTTAAGTGTTTTTAATCAGTTCGCAGCGAGAGAGCCTGCACGTGGACTGTGAATTCAATGTCACACACTTTTCCAAGGGCAACTTAATGTGGGTGGGCTATCAGACTCATGCATGCAGCTTATTAAATATAATTAAAGCTGTTGCATGTACAGTAGAATTTAAGACTTTCTAGCTGTGATTGACAAAAATTGTTTTGCTGGACCAATCAGGGAAAATAGGCGCTGCATTGGTCAGAATATTTTGCTGCTGCCAAACTCTTAATAGGTCTATGATTAGAGGCAGTGTTTATCAACCAGAGCAGATATTTTCATAGAGTATATTAATCTGATGGATGTCAATGGCATTTCTAAGAAATTACACTACATTTCAAATGTGCACTGGAACAATACAGAACATCTCACTGCCTATAGGCCTATATTTCTTGGACTGTGTTTCCAGTTTCCTGAGTGGACTGGATCAGCACATTTCCACTGCTAAAGGGGAGTTAACTTCATCAAAAGCTGAATTTATTATGACTTGAAGATATCAAAGACTTCCATCAAATAGGCAGATAAAATATTTCATTCTTTTGGTCTGAAAAATGTTTTAGCAAGAAGCCATTTCATGAATTAGAGACAAGACCACAATATGGGGAAGACAAGAGACGGTGAATTAACGGTCCAAAAAGAAAAAGTGAAACTACTTTGAGAGTCCAGCCGACTTGCTCAGATGATTCTGCATCAGATACTACAACCTTGTTAGCATCGCAGGCTTATTTCCATATTAACGACTCCTTCAGTGGCTTCAAAGTAATGAATAATTGACAACAAATGAAATGTTTTGATTGTTGTCGGCAAGGAGCATGTTTAATGTTTCATGTTGCTTTCAAGCTAATTATGGAGATGGAACATTTGTTAGAAATCTATCTCACACCACACCATCCCAGACCATGCCACCCCCTCACCCCCCCGCCACAAACCAGCCTCTGTTGGTGCCCACGCTTTCAGACATGAAGGGGTGGGGCAGGGAGGGGGTGGGTTAGAGTAGAGACACCAGTAGCCATGTCGTAATTAGCTAGTGGGGAATGCTCAATGACCTAGGAGAGAACCTAATGGCTGCCAATGCAGGCTTTGTTTGGCCACAGAAATACTGGGTAATTAAAACCATTGAGGGACTGGGAGCCAGGAATGTCTGTCTGTATGTTTTAACCCATAATGTTATCGGTATTGATCGCTTGTCTTGTTTTGGTGGTGCGGCACAGTCCATTGACCTGTCTTTGTTCCTTGAGGCCTGAGTTAGACCTAATACTCTCCATCTAGACCAAAATGTTTAAAAAATGACACTGGAAATGCAATAGTTTCAGTACAGTACAAGTACACACACTGGCCACATTAGGAGTATGTTTTTCAGAAACAATGGAAGTCAGTGGAGCTCGCAACAATGTGTCTAGTCCGTTGGTCATTCAAAGTGTGGACTTTATCAGGGCAATGACAGTAAAGTCAAGTGCTTTCAATGTAGCCCACCTTGACAGCATAGGAGATCAATAGAACATGACAGAGGTCTTCTGTGTCACAGACAGCTGAAATGTTTGGACTATATTTAGCGAGCTACTTTAGGCGCACACATACGTGCATTTTCGCATTGTATGTGCTGCACATTTATGTGTGAGCATTGTTTAATGCTAGTCTGTGAGTGCTCTTTTTGGCGTTATTGTTGTATTAATAATCAAGCGCATTGTTTGTACACTCAATATAATATGTGACGTGTGCATGTATTTGCATGTTGTGTGGGCGCAGGCCTTTGTCTACAGTTGTGTTTGCATGTGTCTGTGTGTGCGTGTATGTATGTGCGTGCGTGGGCACGTGTGTGGCAGATGACTATCACAGACCTCAGGCCTGGGTATCCTGAAGACATTGTCAGGCAGGATTGATTTCCTCCTTCCCAATCTGTATAAGCATTCCTGTAACCCAGCTGAAACCCCCCCCCCCCCCCACACACACACACACACACACACACACACCCAACCCCCTCCAAGAGTTGCGTTACCTTGTCATTTTGCAACACGGATCAAAGCAAAGATGAGCTGGAAATAGCCAGCCCTCGACCTTGAACTTGATGAAGAGTAGACAGGAGTGACAGGAGGCCACACACACGTGCGCACGCACAGACACACACACACACACACACACACACACACAAACACGCACAAACAGGGTTGGCTTGTGCAGATATACTGATACACAGGCTATGATGTGAATGTGACCATGCAGATGAAACATGAATAGATTAAGGTATCAGAGAGGTGGATATTGATATGTGCATGCACACACACACACACACACACATATAAATACAGGAAGGATGACTTGGCCCTCACACACAGTTTGCGGGTGACATGTTGGCTCTTAATAAAATAATACACACTCAGTGCCATGGAGAATTTAGTCTGTGGCAATACCACAAAGGTGCCAGTAGAGGGCAGACCAGCATAAGGAAAGTGAAGAATGTTCAACATGGCAGCTGACCACAAAGTCAAACTGTAAAACTATTTACTGTCAGCAGCCAAAATACGTTAATGCGAACACACCTAGACTAGAAACAAACACTCTCTCATGAAGGTTTTCCATCTAGGTGTAAATTGAAATAACTTCTCTTACAAGGCTGCAGTATCTGATTTACTTTACAAATGATGTAAATCATTTTATGTAAACGTGGGCATGGCTTTAACAGTCAATCAAATCAGTTGGACTAGTTGGTTGAGTTAATTGCAGTTATTTGAGCGTCTAAGATGTCAAATAGCAAGCCTAACCTAGGCATACATACTTTGCTTATTTATCTTTGCAGAACGTATTTTGCAGGCATACAATCCAATGACATTATTATTAAGTAAAACTCAAAATATAGTATCACAATCTATAAATATCAGCTATAGGCCTACATCATTACAATGAATGCTTGATAGAATGATTATAAACTGGTTGACCAGTTTATAATGACACATACTTTGTGTCATTAGTATGACACATACTTTTATGGTAATAGTAAACAGTTGCTAAAAGCATTAAATTCATAATTATATTATGAATATCTTAAGCATACAAACTGACAGTACAGGATTTTTATCATGCTATACTTTCAGCAATCAGTTAAATGGCTGCATTCAAATAATATCTGTCAAATCTGTCCAGTATCTTAGAATTGCTTTATCAAGAAACTCTAGGCCAATGGTAACAGCTGTGTGATAGTCTGCTAGAAACCCCAGGCACTCTCCAAAATCAACCCCATAATAACCTGCTGTGCACTGTATTTTTCAAAATAGTGTCACTCTTGCATTTCCAACCTACCATCTGCCAATACTGAACGAGATAATAATGTCACTCATATTCTCTGAACTAGAGTTGTTAGCATTTTGTCAACATACGGATTTCAAATAACCTCTTTTTAATCTTCTTTGTTTCCGTTAAGTCTCAATAAAATGACATATTTCTGTAATACTAGGTGACACGCGGGTTTGCAGATGGCAGGCGTCCTGTTTTCCAAGCTAACTGTACAGTAGCATCCTTAGAGCGTAAGGGTCTAAGCTAAGCTAATTTCACCCTGTGTGGTTTCTTAGGCACAGGCGCCTGTGGCATCTGCTTCACACCCACAGCTACACACACATACACACGCGCACACACACATGCGCGCACGCACACCTACACACAGAGGCAGAGCAAATGCCGAAGCCCAGCTGGAACTGGATCTCTCTCTCTCTCGCTCTCTCTCTCTGTCTCTACCTCTCTCTCTCTCATTGGTTATGATCCACTGTCTGCACCGCTGCCTCCTGTAGACAGAGTTTTGTTGCCAGGTCTTGCACGATGTATATGTGTTTGTCTTGTAGACAGTGAGATAGGGAGATATACTGACAGTATTGTGTTTGTGTGTGTGTGTGTTGTATAGAGACCCACTTATGTTTCTTAGATTAGGGGAGGGGTTATTCATTTGTAATCATTCCTTTATTAATTTATTAATATCCACAGACTCATATTTTCCAACATGATGCTAAATTATGCTATGCTAGTGGCTCTGTTTAAACAATACCTGTTAGAGGCTCAAACTTCACAGTGCTAAATATAACAGTGTTTAGGTGGCAATAACGTGTGGTGCAGTGATTGGTGTTAATTTGAGCCATTCAATTAAATGAAACAATGAAACACAACTTAATTACACACCAAGGTGGATATTTCTTTTGTAAAACAAAACAAATACTGCAGTCCTTGTGTACAGTGATTAAAGTAAAATTAGTTAGTTAAAGTGTTGGTGTTGACATAAACTACAGAACATCCCAACAAATTGTTTATCTATTATGAGATGCTATTTGAAAAGGCATAATGCCAAATCAGAGATTATTTCCCTGCAATTAAAACATTTAAATTCATTGTCATACAATTTTTTTAATGGAACCTTAAACATTTTACTTTAAAAAAGTGTTAAAACCAACTCAAATTGAAATGAAAATACATATTTCTCACAGACACGCATGCACACACAAACAGAATAAGCCTGTTACACGTGGATGCAACATTTATAGTGTGTTCCAGAGATAATTGCATGCGTGTGGTGGCCTCTTTCATACAAACATGAATCCTGTAGCAATGGGCATATTGCATATGTAATAAAACAGTTTTCTCTCTTCTCTCTTCTCACCCTGTGAGCCCTGGTTGTAGAGCGCTAAGTTTTAGCCCCCCCTCCCTGCCTTGACTGGCTGCGCTAACTTTTTTCCATTTGTCATTCTCCGGTATAATTACAGCTTTATAGCACTCCACTGTTTGGGCCTGCTGCAGATTTTTTCACGCTTTTTTTCTTTTTCGTTTGGCTCTCATTAATAATTTACAGAAAGAGACTGGGAATTTTTAGTGCCATTTGCAGCTGCACAAGTCTAGTTATTGTTTTGGAGATAGATAGATAGAGAGAGAGAGAGAGAGAGAGAGAGAGAGAGAGAGAGAGAGAGAGAGAGAGAGAGAGCGAGCGAGAGATAAATATTCAGTGACGACGCTTTGTTGTCCAGAATGCATTTCAGTGACAGGCCCGCCCATCATTAGAGGGACAGCATTGTAACCTCACTGTCCACCAAGTCAAACAAGCTGTCCCCATCTGTCTTTTGAAACCCCCTGGACCGCTGTGCGTTTTGCTAACGCTTCTCGATGCTGTTTGTTCATATTTACGCCTCATAACTATCTATGTTTTATTCCGTTTGTTTGCATTAGATGAGGCGGCACACTGAATTATTCAGGCCATGGTGAGCTTATTCGTAAAGATGACAAAGCCAACGGGAAACATTTGTAGAGTGATGGCATCTTTTTTGTTTGTAAAAAAATACATATATATATATATATCTCCCACTGCTGCATAGAAGTGAAAGTAATTTCGGTGCTTGGTGGTAACGTTGACTACATTACTAGGATAGCCAAATTGTGACAAAATGTAAACGGCACATCTTTATTTCTGTGTCTTGTCATTTATTGTGTTTTCACAGCGCTGTGTTGACTCGGCGAGCTACGCAGGGCAGTGTTTACCCCAATAACAAGTTGTTGTTTGACTTCTCCAGCTGTGAATCTAGGTTTATTCTTCCATTATGTACCATGCATGCATTGTAAAGCCACCCCCATTTCCAATGTATCTGCTCTCAACTGCTGACAATTCTATTATATTAAATCTGTGTAAACATGACGTTATTTGGATTAGCTTTATTATGCATGTCGTCTCTGGCTTATCTTTGTGCCTAACTAATACTTCAGTCAACCTTGGATGATTTTAAATATGCTTCTTAACTCACTTAACTTGGCTATAGTTACAGTTGTTTCCCTTATTGAAAGAAAGAGTTAAAACTGCATTGTATGTAGATTGCAACAAGAGCTAGCTAAGAAAGTTTTGAAAAAATAAAGATTTTGAAATTAACCACCCACCATCTCCTTTTATACTCCCTCCCTCTAGAGTCTGTTGGTCTGTTATTGGGAAGGCCATTGACAAACATGTAGCTTAGTGTGATCATTCATGTTTGACTGGCAAGGTAGATTCAGAGGATCAATCTGGGTCTGATAGGTCTTGAAATCCTATGTTAGCTAGCAAAATGTAAATGTACTTATATACAGTAGAGGCAGGGGCTATCAACCAGCGCAGATATTCTCATAGAGTATATTTTACTGATGTCTTTGATGTAACACTAAATGTATAGTTCTAAAATCGTACTTACAACTCCTTTAATTTTACTTTTAACAACAACATTGTCAATTTATCTTCAGTGAAAAGGCCTATTTTGCCAGATATTTGTTAACACATTACTTTAACACCCACAATAGATGCCAATTTTCCAAATACAAGCGGCTCACACACCTGTCTGTGATTTCAACGCTTCAACCTTACTCTTAATAAGGGTACAATTAATACAAACTCCACTTGTGCGACTTGAAACCATACCCCTGGGTGTCCAGTACGCATTTGGAGTTCCCAGACGTTTGGACAGCTTCCAAAGTTTGGCAGCGCATACTGTAAATACCCCAGCCTCTATTAGCCCCATTGTCTCTGTTGACCTAATGAGTTTATGTGCGTATACATGTGTGTACATGCAACTGTACGACTCTCCTTAACATTGCGACCTACTTTGTGCATGGAGTATCTCATAGCCACAGAGTTTAGGGCTGTTTAATGCTAGGTGACACAGCAGTGTCCAGCAGTCACTTTATGCTCGTGCTTTTTTAATCCCTGGCATCTTGGCTAAAAGATCTCTCGGGGAAAGGGGGAAGAGTACTACAGTGTTGTGGCGTTCGGTCCCCGGAGGACAGAGACAGTTGTCAGGGCACATTTCTTCCTTGCTTGCCAGCCATTGCTCAGGAGGAGCAGTGTGTTGGAAGGCTCCCCCATAATCCACACACCCCTTCAGTCAGTTAGGTAAAACAATGGGGAATAAAGTCTTGTGTTGCCCACGCCCTGCCTCCAACCTCACAAAAACAAAACGATTTCACCTGAGGCTGGGCTTTTTTTTTTCTCGTCGTTGTAGAAAATCACAGGAATGTTTCTCTTGTATTACACTTGTCACCTCGCCTCAGACGAGGCCCACAAACACAGTAAAGTGAAACTCACTGATGCATTTATTCCGGAGCCGCGGAGAAGAAATGAATATGAGAGCAATGGGGAGGGGAAGGGGGGGTTTGAGCCCTTGGGATATAGCGCTGCTGTGTCCGTGTGTGTTTGACTGGAGGAGGTATCAGACTGCCTGTCCTGTTAACACACTGACCTGACCAGCTCGACCTACAAGATAGCGAGCGAGCGAGCGAGCGAGCACACACACACACACACACACACACACACACACACACACACACACGCTGCTTTGGCACATACAAGCCAAGCATTTACCATTATTATATTTCAGCACAATTGTAATGACGTCCATTTTAAATAAAAATGTACACATTCACATGGCAATAGTCCTCAAGGATTATATGTTAATATGCTTTCTATATACAAATAACAGTACATGCCAGTATGTACCTATATACATAATTTACATACATGACAGCATGAAGACAATATCTATTACATTTCAATATCTATTACATTTTTAGTAATTTAGCAATCACTATAATACAAAGTGATTTACAGTTAATACAGTTACAGGTATTAAAGGTATAGTCAACTATTGCAAGCTATATGTAAGATAATACACTTTTTTATCAGATTTAACATCGCCTTGCATTTTGCTGGCTTACTGTTCTCTGTGTGTTGAAAAAATGATCTGATACTTCTACACATTCCTGGCTCCGTAAATAGCAACATAAGTAAGTAACATGTCCTTGAGTGTTGGAACAGCATCCTAAATGAAATGTATTATTATTATAATAAACAGTGGCGAACACCACTCACATCAACAAAACCGCAGCACTACACTTTGCTTCACAATGCATTTAGACGTGTGAGGCGTCGCCACGGAGGGCAGCGGAGAGATACTGTTTTGATTTGAGCTCAAAGTTAGAAAGAATGACTGACCCTGCCTTTAAGGAGGGGGTAGGGGTTAGCCATCTTGTCCAAGGATGCGTACATGTGAGTCGGGCATGTTGGGAATCGACCCATGACATTTCTGGCTTGGAGTCGACCACTCTAACCACAGACCAGCGGTCACTGAAAATGAGCCATAAACCTAGGTGTACCAGACAGGGATCGGATCATGGCTAATGTCTGGTATTCTGTGCAGGCAAAGCTCGGCTATGATACAATATCAGTGCCATTTTGATTCATGTCGGAGGAAAGCAGCACGCAGACACAAGCACATTGCCCTGCCAGCCCCCTGAAAACAGGCCAGTACACCAAATACATTTGGGTGGCTTAGCACCATGTTCCCACCACTGCCAAAGCGAACTGTACACAAAGGATAATGGAGACGCTTTCACGGCTGTGCCAGTACGGTAGTTTCTCGGCGACACACACAGACACACACACGCGAACACACACACAGACACACAACATAAGAGAAACAGTGGCTTAGTAGCTAGTCTTTCTGCAACTGTAGATAAGAAAGAGGTTGACCCTCCCTATGTCCCCATCTTCAAGGAGCTGGGTATCCAGGAAACAAGAGTTTTCCCCGCAATCAGAAGTTCCATTAACCTGGAGCAGAGAGAGCTAATTGAGAGCGCATAGGGTTAGATACATCATTGTGTCATTTCAGCTCGCGCTTCGTCAGCAAACGTCATATCCTGACATGTCTGACATATTTGTAATTATCTTGGAAAATAAGAAAAATAAGGTGGTAAATAACTCACAAAGGGCAAAGTTTTTAGTGACGTTTGGCTAGAATGCACTTCTAAGAGAAGACAATTATTTTTCTCCAGGTCTATAGTTTTTGTTTATACTGTACTGCCCACAGTTAATGCATTGTTTTAAATTTGTTTTAGCAGTAACCCATTTTAAACATGTTCACAGGAAAAAAAGAAATCCATAAATCTGCAATTGCATTTGGAAGATTTAGGAATTCCTAACATCACATGTTTGCTCTTTGGCAAGGAAAGCTTACAAGTTCATTATTAATATTATATATCTGGCACCGTTTGCCACGGTTGTGACCGTCTTATCTCGTTGAAAGAGTAAAAGATATTATAATCTGTCACCCCAATGGCCGTAAGCTGTGGTGCGACGAGCGGGGGTAACTTTTGTTCCCCATAATCCTTGCATACCCAGCGAGGGGAGGTCATGTTTGTCAAAATGCTGTGAGCAGGACATTTTTAACCCCCCTCTCTCGCTTGGCTTAATTTTGAATTAAAAATGCATGCGATTTTGAACTTTAGCTCTCCAGAGAGAGTCGTAAACAAGTATGAAATTAAGTGTCTTTTTGAAACGGCCGGGTGCCGGGACGTGAATCGAATCGAGACGGCCGCATTAGCCTTCCGAGGCGTTGGAGGAGCAGGGCAGAGGGTGACACGAGTGGCCTCTTGAGGCGAGTCATTCACAGTTAGTCCCAAACTGGCTAGAAAACAGAATAGTGTGGCATATATACAAATCTACAGGTCTAATGGAGTTCTGCTCTGGTCATATCTGTAAAACTGGTTTCTAAACACAACGTGCGCACACACTATGCACACCCACAGACTAATATTTGAGTGAGGCTGAACACCCCTAAGCTCTTCTTTACACCCTTTAAACTGTGTTTTACTACTAATAAAGTTCCTTAATGTCCTCCTTTTGTAATGGGATGCACCGTAATCTGATAGTTTCCTAATATGTACACCTATCTAGGAACTCCAGTGCTCTTTCCTCAATAACAAACGGCTACATTTGTCCCTCTTTAATGGCAGGTCATAGAAAGGTCAACACAACAGCCAACGTGGAAGGCGACGTATCATAAGCTCCCCGGGGCGGCTCCGTTCCAGCGGCAGCGGGTTGTTAAGCAAATCTGCATCGTAATGGGTGATTAATATTCATTTCTGCTCCCTTATTTGCACACGGAATGCCCTGCGTAACTACACAGTGCTTTGCGAATGCCTTCCTCCCCTCTCTCTCTCCTGAACACTTTATGGGTACCCCCCCGCCCCCAACACACACACACCCCTATCATAACAACACAGGTCTCAGCACAGAACGCTTCATAAAGGAATCACTAACGCTGAAAGTACCGGCATTTTCTCTGTGAGAGTTCTCCAGGCTAAGGAACCTATTAGGATGTTTTGCCTAATTAGAGGATTATTGGCTTCCAAGACCCCAGTTTGACCCTGAGATTTCAAAGTGAAGACAAAAGACTCCTGTATATCTAGTTAGAAACTCTACCTTCTGAATAGGTGTACAGTTTCAGATTTTACTGTTGTGAACAAGTAGCTAATATTATGAAGACTGCGTCAAAGCCACAATGGACAATAAAGAGCTAGCTAATGAATTATAAAATGTTTGGGGTTTCAATTACAACTTTAGTGAGACAGCTAAGGGACAAACTTACCCAAACCTAAACACAGTACTATCTATCAGTGAGAAGGGAATCAAACTATTTAATTTACTGCAAAAGAGTCAGACACTTCCTTTACTTCCGGAGAAACAAAATGATTGTTGTGCCACGAAAGCCGAGCCGTTAAAACAAGCAGTCTATGACCTCTTGTCGACGAGGCCATCGAAGGCCACAAGATCATAGACTAAGTTGAACCACTGCAGTAATCCTTCGGCTGAGTCGACAGCTTGACCAAGGCAGCAACCCCCGGATGACGAATGGCACTGGCCCGGAAACGAGCGCCTTTATCAGGCCACATTATCCTCTAGAAGCTGATTCAGACAGGCCAGATTTTTATCCAACTGTATTGGATTTAGTAATTTCCTTTTCCAAGATGAATGGATGAAGATACAGGGTGGAGGGCTTATTGTCTGCGACCCTGCGGTGATTATTACTTATGATCCATTTAGTATTGCAGCCTTGTCTTGAAACGTGCTGGTTATTACTCTCCTGTAGTCTGCATTGGCTCGTCTCATGAAACCGTTTGTTGCCGTTAGCTATGGACATTCAGAGACCACCTCTCTCTGCTTGTATTCCAAGTGTATTCAAATGCTCGGTGCTGCCTGTTCCACACCTGGGACACGAGAAACGTTTCCAACTTCATGGGTGGATAAAGATTTTGCTGGATCTTTCACGCTATAGACCTGTGGAGTTCCCAAAGGAGTTTGCCCTTGCTTAGTTCAAGGCTTAATTCATGTCAATGAAACACAGCTGGAGTAGTGTTGGTTTGTGGGGGACCATATTACAGAAACGTTCAAAGTCTGATATCCTGAATATTATCTCTTATGATCATTACAGAATTTTTTTCTAACCCTAACCCTAACCCTAACAGCTATTTCAGAACCGTCCTAACAAATCCTAAATTATGATGGCATAGACCCAAATAACTGCCAAAGATGATAGCAGCACTCATGTTACAGTAGGTCGCTGTGGCCCCCAAACCTGGAACCTACTGCCCTGCATATTGTAGATGTCTCAGGCTTCTGCAGAGATTGATATTAATAAGCCAGTAATTGGAATCTGGTGTGTTGGAGCAGGGAGACATCTACAATTTAAAGATCAAAGCAGTATATTTTTCTATAATATAGCCCCAGGTGTCTTCACTTCTATTTGAGGGTTCGAGGGTCTATGTAACTTAACAGAGCAAGGGTTTGGGGTTCTATTTCCTGCATAGGTCAATAGGTAGAGCAAGGCACTGCCAAGGCTGGGGCGTATTTTTCCCTCACACCAATGAATCGCTGGAGAATGGCTTTGAAGAGAGCACACAACAGACACCATATGTTTTGCTGTGTCTCATCTCCTCTCTCTCTCTCTCTCTCTCTCTCTCTCTCTCTCTGTCTCCATGGCTGTGGTGACACAGAGTGCGGGTTGATGGGGGTTGGGTAAGCACCTTGCGCTGATGAAAGCCTTGTCAGGTAATTTCACAGTCTCACACGCGTGCAGTCATGTCTGCTCGCCTGAAGCCAAACACACACACACACGCACACAAGCAAACTCATTACCTGTCTCAGGCACCGGGCGACAGAAGGTTTTGGGGGAGAGGATACACCTTCTGGGAGCGTCGACGTTAAACAACCCTATTTAGGTATCGTGGCTGGGGGGAAGGTGGAGAGATGTATGGGTCTTTCTACATGCGAGGGGGGTAAATGTGATAGCGGAACCGACCTCGGAGTGAAACGGCTGACTCCCATCCTGGGGGCGGGGGGGGGGATGGAGGCAGAGGAATGACAGGATTTGCTGGTATGATTTGCTGGGGGTGGATGGGGTGGGGGTAAGTAGAGAGAGGATATAATGACAGACATAGGCACCCTAGAAAGCAAGCTAACGCGTTTCGTCAGCTCGCCACACCTTGTGGCGACGGCTCCTCACAACAAATATACATGGTGGGAGGGCCCACCTCTGTAGCCCGGCAGGGGCCATGCATGGGTTCGGGGGGGCTTACAGGCAGGGTCAGTCATTCTCGAGGACGCTTGCTAACTTCCAGCTCAAACCAAAACAATGTCCCTCCGCGGCGTCACCCCACACATTGAAATGCATTGTGAAGCAAAGTGTAGTACTACGGCCTTTGTTGTTGTGAGCGGTGTTCGCCACTTTGTTTATCTTCCTATTAACGGATCCATGGCTGTGTAAACGTTTAGATTCAGATCATTTTTTCAGTACACAGAGAAGGGTAAGATAGCGAAATGCGAGGAGATATTACCTTAGCTATCGCTCTCTCTCTGTCTTGTCTCCATCTTCTCTTCTCTCTCTCTCTCTCTCTCTCTCTCTCTCTCTCTCTGTAAGAAGGGGTGGACAGGGGTGGCCCCTAAATCGCCTGACATATGTGTCTCCTTCCCACCTACACACACACACAACCTCCCCACCATGCGGGAGCTGTCGGGGAGGACAAGCCCTCCCAGCAGGCATCTGGGCTGACAGGCGACTGGGAAGGTGCACCGTGAGCGCACGTCACAATCAATAACCCCTGCTGAGAGACATGCAGCGAGAGAGGAGGGGTTTATCTACCACCCCCCACCCTCCTGTTATTTTTAAATAAACTCCAAAGGGTTGTGTGTTTGTGTGTGTGTGTGTGCGTGTGTGTGCGTGTGTGTGCGTTTGTGTGCATGCTTTTCTCACCTTAACATGCCTGCCAGTTTCCAGGGAGTTGTGAAAACAAACGTGCACTATTATAGTGTATGTATATCATATAGGCCTATATACCATTTAACCTGTACCGCAGAGGTCTCCAACAGGGGGCCAGGTTCCCCTAGGGGGATGATCAAAATGATTTGATCCCAAACTTCAGAATTGATATAAATACAACCTATAAATATATAACTCTGTCAATCATTATTGTATTGGCTTAGTTAGTGGCTTACTGTACTTTTATACATGGCACTAAAGGCCGCCCTACACATTATTGTTGGCCCGGCAACTAAATATGTTATACAGTACCATATTGTATGTGATAGGGGGTCCCTGTGCTGTGTTACTATCAGCCAAGGGGTCCTTGGATCGAAAAACCTTGAAGACCCCTACTGTATACTGTATAATATGATGTAATTCAATTTAGTGTGTGTGTGTGTGTGTGTGTGCATAGGCATTTTAAATCAATGAAGGCTCTGTTTGATGTTTGAGAAGTCCAGGTTAGAGCACAGGGATATTTATAGACAATGGAGAGGGTGTGTGTGTGTCATGGCAATGTGAGGTGTGTAGGGATGATCAATTGCTTCCCCACTTACAGTCAACAGCCCCAGGCCCACGTCAGATCCGTTACGATGCCTTCCCAGAATCCCCCCCCCCAACCCCCGGCCCAGTCCAGCGGGGGCCTGCGGAGGGAGCATGTGTATTCCAGGCCGTAAACAGATATAATAAGTAAGATGAGAGATTGTCAATGGGGGGTTGACACTGAGATGCCACACCGCCGATCGATCGCTGACATTACACTTCGCCATGTCAAGCCGCTTCACTTGAAAGTATTAAAGTTTTGCATTACCAATGAGCACCCGGCAGTAAGTAACCCCCACCTCCCTCTCTAACAAGCCCCTGCTAATTCCTGTTTACCAGCGCTACTTATATTTTGAAGTCTCATCAGAACATGAATAAACCTCATTTCACTTGCAAAAAAAATATTTTTTGGGGGGGGGGGTTTAATTTGAAAAATGGTTTAAAGATTTTAAGACTGTTGCGTGTTTTTTAATGAAATGACATCAGGTTGATGTTGACAGCGATGAGAGATGGTGTATGTGAGGCGTGAGACACATTGTGTGTAAGCCGTACACCAGATCCCAGGACAGGGCATCTGGACGCGGTGTCGGCCCGCGTCACACAGCCATTAAGACGACACTTGCCACAGACGGACATCCGGCTTGCCTCCACCCCCTCTCTCTTCTCTGCTGACAGATTCATATCCAGAACATTTAGCCTGCTTCAATAGCTCGCAGTTTTGGAAAGCTCATATTCTTCCCGAAGCCAATCAGAGAGTGTTTACCAATGTGGCAACATTTTTTTTTTGTTTTAATCCCCGATGAGGCCTCCTCCATCTGAGCTCGCTGCACTTTTAATGAAGTGCCGAGCAAGTTATCGGTGCCTTCTCCTGTATTTATATTTAGGTTCAGCTGCCATACGTGTGTGCTGTAAATGCCGTAAGAGGAACAGTGACAGATAGTATACGAGTTGTGTGTATTTCATACGTTTGCATGAAAGTGAGTGAGTTGTGTGTATTTCATACGTTTGCATGAAAGTGAGTGAGTTGTGGGTATTTCATACGTTTGCATGAAAGTGAGTGAATTGTATGTATTTAATACGTTTGCATGAAAGTGAGTGAGCATCAAATAATACGGTTACAGTTTTTAATACATTTATTTTTCCCATACACACACAAGCTAACAAAATGTTTGGCTAGTGCAACTTATCCTAGCAGACTGTAGCAGTAGACATGTTGACCATCACACCTTTATACAGTATAACAGAATCATTTGACTCTCTGCATCAATTTAATCACACATATGTACGGTTAAAGCACCCTCAGATGCCTGGCTGAAACAACTGCTGGTGCATTTTGGTGTTATTTGGTGTTACTTTTTATAACATGTAGATGTACATGTAGATGAACATGTAGATGTACATGATTATGTATCAGTTGTAAAGCAAATCGCCCCTCTGGAACATTAAAGATGTAGTCTACTTCTACTGATACTACTACTTTTCATAGAAGTGTATATGTTGCACACTGCCGGCTAGAAGAAGAGAAGCCTATTAGAGCTGTATGCAAGGAAGTAAAGTAGGAATGCTAGCCAAACTATAGAGTCCCTTTAAAGATGAGTTTTAAAAAATTAATTCAATATAGTTTTGGTCTAAAACACCTCTTTGTTCAACTTTAATCCTGGAAACATAGTTGATGCTTCTGCGTTTCTTTTTCGTCTACATTTTTGCCTGACCAGCAGCAATAGAGGTCTGACTCAGTTATGTTTCTCTGCTGCTCGCCTTCCAAACACATCGGCACATTGTTACAGCCGACTGTTTACCTTTCCGTCAAATACTCTTCATTTTTGTATCGCCACCTGTCACCGAAGTCTCATTTATAACGCACGCGGGTTCCTTGCTCTTCCAAACAATGCCAAAACTGTGAACCTTTCTGTTATATTTGTACCAAAAAGAAATATAAATATTTGAACTAGTGTTTAATGGGAGGTTTTTGTGCGAGGTGGTGCATTCCCTCACATTGTACACAACCTCAATTGTTACCTTGGCTGGGTGGCTGGCGTGTATTTACTTTGGGGTCAGTGTGAGTGATATCTGCATGGATGCTGTTTGCCATATTAGTGAGCTAAGACCTGAGACTCTCCAGCTGAACTATAGCGGCTGTGTACACAATTTAGATGAAAATCCTGTTTATATTACAAAAGAGGTATATTTTGTAAGCCCTCTCCCCTCTGTGTTTATTATATTGTGAAATATTTCCTGCTGCCCGGTCGGTTTGGCCAAACGTTCTTCCAATAACCCATTATGCCCCCTGACAAACTTTAGGGGACACATGGACTTTCGTATCAATTTGGTTCTCGCATTACCCATTTTCATGTTTAACTTTTGACACATTCTGATATCAACTTTTTAAGTCCTGCACCTTTTGGGTTGGAATTAACTAGTTCAACAAAATCTCTGTCAATTATCACAAGATTTAAATGGATGTGTTGCTGTTGTTGCTATCAGATGTGCATAGTATATCTACTGGGATATGTGTGACTGAATATACAGTAGAGGTTGTCATACATTATAAGGTTGTCAATGTCGTCATTTACATGGAACCCATATACGTATATACTGTACAGTACCTTCATACCACTGAACAACTCAGTGGCATTGTAGTTCCGTTCTGCAAATGTTTAGGCAATTGTAAGGATGTACCTGTATGTTTAATGTATTATAATTATGCTGTTTATAAATTTTTGTAAACTTATTTCCTATTTAAAAATGTTTAAATCCAAAATTACCATAGTAATATTGTAGAAAGCATAACTGAAATGATGCTTTACATTTAAGAAATTCCTCCATCCTGATGCGATCAGTTCTTTCTTTTTCTTTTTTTTACAACGTGCGTTCGGAGATTGTTTCTCTTTTGTTGCCCTACTTTATACACCACTGCATAAATAAAGTGTCTAGTTTGAATTTTTATGAATCCAGTTGTTCCCCATCAAGTAACACAAATAAGCTTTGAGAAAACAACAACACAAAACCCCTCTATGTTATGTGAGCCCCTTTGTTAACAATTCCCTGTTAACTTCCACCCAAATCAACTTGCGGCACTCACAAAGGGCCCATGCTAAAAGGCTACGAGCCATTCAAATGGCACCTAAGTGCTGTATCGCATAACCACTGTGCCTTTGTATGGATTAACAGTTTATTCCGTTTGCTGGAGCCACACCAAACCACCCGGCCCTGTGTAAAATATAGTGCTTTTGGTGAATTATGAGCGCTGGCCCTGTTCCAAGTGGCTGTGGCCTTCCTGTTTATTTGTACGCCGGCGCAGGTCTCCATGGAGGCGGGGTCTCCGAGCTCCAGCTGAACCTGTGTAAACACTCGCCATGGGAGCCGCATACCAAAGTGGCTACACTCCTTAGGCGAGAGCATTTCTTTACTGCCCATTGTTTTGAACAGAGAATCAACCTCTTAAAAACACTGGACACTCTCTCATGGCTCTCCTGTGGCCCGGACAGTGTTTTGTATATGCGTATTGACAAAATATTTCTGTGTTATGGCGTGTGTATACACCGGCCCGTGTAAACTCAAAGGGAAGACGAGCATGCTGGCGGAACGCCGCGCACGTTTTGTGCAAGTGTTCCCTGAAAACCTCCTCTGGCCTCAGTATTAACAAGACCACCTGTGCATTCTTTTATTAGTAGACACTTATGTACTGTAGATGATGAAGCCATTATTCTATATTCCTAAAGGATATTGTTTGAAAACAACCTTTTCTTACATCTGGACCTAGATTCAGCAATATTATAAATCTTCTCCAAGAATAACTGTAGTCTAGTAAATAAGATAACGGGCCCTCTATCATGGCCTCTATACTAGCACCGTATCATTGTTTACAGTGCTAGTTTAAGATAATAGGGAATTCAACCTTGCACACTGCGGTCAGAAAGACTAAGATAAATGTTTGAAAGGGTTGTAGTAGCAACCACCTTTACAGTGCAGCCAGTTTAACCCTTGAGTGCAGTTGTGGGGACGGAACGCTATCAGATGGAGATATGCGTTGTCGACATGAGAACGGAATGCTATCAGATGGAGATATGCGTTGTCGACATGAGAACGGAACGCTATCAGATGGAGATATGCGTCGCCGACATGCGTATTAGTATAATTTGTTTGTCAACCCAAAGTAGGTCATCCAAAGATGAGCGTCAAGGCCTCTGACTCAGTCCCGGCTCAGGCCTTTTTTGTCAGGGTCTTGACTCAAACCATCTCTGGCTCAACCGGCGAAGAGTGACCGCTCATCCGCTGCGACAACGAGATGGCCATTACCATGGGGAAGGCTGGCGACAGGCAAGGAAACAAATACGCCGCATCTGTTGGGCGACTGCCAGTATATGGTTGCCACAATTTGAAAGCATCTCCGGGCTGCACGTGCACTTTGACACTGGTAGTTGTGTCCCTGAAGGTCTGTTCCTTCATCACAGTATGTGTGTGTGTGTGTGTGTGTTTGTGAGACAATCAGGCTGGTTGACAGCTGAAGGGGTCCATGAATAGGAACCATGCCAGGGTTAGAGGTTAGCTACATGTCCTAAAAACAAACTGTAACCTACTTTCACCACATCTGCAGCTACAGCCAGTCAGGTCTACTGCGCCGAAAGGGATTTTAAAGTCAAAAGGTCATTTTTGCCTAACTTTGGGGCATCTGCACTAGTCTCTTGACGTATCAGGTGCATATGTAAGTAGAGCTGCTAGGGAACCATTCCCTAATGCAATCCTCAGATAAGGGCCTTACTGTAGAGACATGGAATAGAAACAAGATATAAATGATGTTACTTTTAAGTATGTGTAGCTTTCTTGAGGATAGGTGACACATCTAAGGTTGACAACATTTTTGAGGTAAAGGGGGTTGTTAATTATTTAAAAAAGTTGTATACATGTTTATTGACTGCCTTGGTTTAAGATTTGTTTCTAGAAGATTCTAAATATTACTTCAACCACATTCACAATCATTTATGAGAAACATTCATCTGTAAAATACCAAATGAGTTGTTAAGACAGTGTTTTATGCTGGAGCGGCTATTTGGGCTAATTCAGATGCATTAGCATACATCCAGAGAGGCAGACACTGCTTGCCTGTAGCACATAGTACAATATCTCTCAAGAGTCAAGACAAGAGCTTTCTGCTCATTTCCCTGTATTCCAAGGAGCTTCAGACTGAAGTTTTACTCTGAGGCGTATAGGAGATCTTATAGGATTTGAAGTTTAGAACATGGCGTCCACCCGTCCCAACTTTCATTTTGACTTCAAGCATTTTACCTCCCAGTAGAAAGACTTGTGGTCATACAGTATATCCAAGATTAGTGCAGATGAGCTCAGGATAATAATAAAAATCTAAGTAAAAACTAGGAAAGGCTAGTTCAGCCAGCCATGGTCGTATGAGCACGAGCCAACGCCATAGGCTAATTCATAGTTAAGAAAGAAAGGGTTCGTCCATGAATCTGCACAGAAGTTGGGGTCCAATGCTTTCGGTGCATTACCGCCACCTACTGTCTACATGGTGCATTATCACCACTTACTCTAGAATGTAGCGCATTCCCTTTTTAACCAGGTCGGTCAGTCATAAAGTCAGTCAGTAAGCGACATGTGCTCATAATGGCAAAGATTAACAGACAACCTCCTCAGCTTCCTCTGTGATACACTGTTCCTCTTGGCTCTTAATAATAATGCCAATCAAATGAATCTGACCACTCATGCGACATATTGTAACTTGTGAAACTGACGTGAGGAGGTACACAATGCACAATAATTGCTCAATTGTTGCTTTACGCACAGGGAAGGATAAACCCATCACATTCCTCAGCCCTGTTTTAGCATTCGTGATAAACAATGTAAGATGTTCCGTATACAGCAGTGACATATTAGATATTTTAAAGCATATACATATTGTATGGAATGGTTCCACCTCTCACATGGCTTGCACTGACAATGGTGTTGGGTCAATGATGGAAGAAAGCGTAGTCTGTTAAAATATCATGACGGAATTCTCACATGTAAGATACAGACAGTATCTTGTACCATATGGCATTGACAAGGTCATGTTCTTGTTGTAATTCTGCCAGTATAGGAATGTGATGTGAGCTATACCTACTTGTTAATGTATTTTTACATTATAATTATTTGACCATTAAAACAAATTCTTACAGTATACAGTGACATTTCTACACCAAAACAACTCATTAATACTGTATGTCATAATTACTGATGTATTGCGGATAAAACAACATTTTGCTCCCATAATGCGGTTCAACATAACTTGGGGATTGTATTATTCATGCAGCGTCGGGGCTACACTACAACCTCTCTGACATGGCGGCAAGTCAACCGAGGAGAGATAAGGGCTGCAAGGAGCAGCATGAGCACTTCGCCTGTGTTAGAGATGGAGAAGCTATTGAACAGAAGCCGCGGGACGCCGCACGGACAAACGTTTCATCACAAAAGTTCTATCACACACTCCGAGAAACTTTTCTGACCCCCACCCCCCCCTTGAAATTGTGGTTGTGGTTTTAACCCTCATATGTGTTTTTCTCCAGTGATGTGGCAGCTTGCGCTCTACCCAAATAAATCACTGTCACCGCTCAATAGCAAATAATAGTCTGTTGCTCAGCCTATAGACAATGTAGACAAGCGGGACAGACGTATGCAGAGAAACAGAGGGAAATTAAGATGGCTACCCAGCTGTGTAACATGCATGGATCTCGCTGCTGAGTGCTACTTTACTGTTGCTGTATTTTGACTGAAATCTTAATGCAATGAGGATTAAGGGATTACAACATAATCTTGAATAATCCAACGTGCCACGGACGGAGGAATGCTTGTAATAACGGCGTGAAAGCGTCCGGAGGCCTGCCAACATTGTCAGTCACAGTGAGGATTAAATATTTGCGGAAAAAACTTTTGGCTAATGGTGCTCGCCATCTCTGGGAAAAATAGCACAATCCAAAATGCAATTTTGTAATTTAAGAGACATATAGTGCCTCTTTAAGTGCTGGCCATCTCCGTCGCAGGACAAAGCCTGTGGCAGATGCAGGGAATATATGCTTTTTAAAAAGATGTATTCCTCCAATTTTTGTTTTTGATCAATGTTCAGCAGGTTCATTAGACATGTAAAGCACAGCCGAGTGAAGAATGAAAATGTTCTTAGCAATGAGAATTGATTCTTATTAGGTTTAGTGAAATGCCATCATGTCCATTTTGCTTTACTGTTAATATATACAGTATACACACGCACGCACACACACACACGCACACACACACGCGCACACACACACAAACACACGTGCCTTTTTAAAGAGCAGAATAAAGCAGGTCTGCCTAGTATATTTCAAGGATTATGCAAATAATCATTAGAAATTATCTTTTGAAGTAAATAACCAATATTCATGATGCTGTTGCCACGGCTAAAAACGCCATAAAGTAAGCCTGCCAGTCAGTAAGATGTGCTCAAATCTGTTATGAGGACATATCATTTGATGTGGACCTTGCCTAAAGTCAATTTGTATTGATGCTTATGTCATCTCTGTCAGAACTGAACAGAAAGTCTAGTTTAAATGAACCAACTAAATAATCAAGAATCTGTTTTAATGGTTGTTGGAAGTGTACCCTAAGGAACCACAGGAACCATCATGGTCATGGCATTAGTACTATAAAACCATCTCTGTGCCCATTTGAGACCTTATGTGAAAAGTAATATAGGCATATACAGTACAAGACAGCATGCTGAATCATATTCTCCCTGCAACCCATTGCAGAACCCAGTAAACAACACCTCTGGATTTTTCTCTATAGAAAAGTCTGCATAAACAAATGTAGCTCCTCGCAACATCAAAGAATAAAGGTGAAGTCAATTGAAGGTTACAAATATTTACTCTTTGTACTTATTT
Source organism: Forbesichthys papilliferus (assembly GCA_025399855.1). Lineage (NCBI taxonomy): Eukaryota > Metazoa > Chordata > Actinopteri > Percopsiformes > Amblyopsidae > Forbesichthys > Forbesichthys papilliferus. Next base: position 3,362 of record JAODOY010000529.1, on the reverse strand, counting down.
TAGCACCGTTAGTCTCAGAGTTTAAACACCTCAATATTGGAGAAGGGAAATACTTCTTTCTTGTTTAAAGTGGCCATTTTTCACTCCCTCATAAAAAACAAGACATTAGTGTAAAGAATCATTGTGCTACCTTCTTATTCCTCAGTGTTTAAAAAAATGAGCAAACGACAGCCTCTAAAAAGACAGTTTATTTTCCCTGTCTATAAGCCATAATGAGGTTATGCCCCTGGGAGCCAGTCAAGCGGAATGTTATTAATGCCTTGAAAAAAGAAGAAAAAAAGAAAGATAAAAAATGGGAGGGGAAAGGGAGGAGGAGGGGGGAGACCTCTGCACCTTCCTCGACCGTGGCATAAAGGCAGGAAAAGGCTGTCAAACAATTAAAGTGAAGTGAAGCCCCGGAGATATGGAGGAAAATGAAGAGCAACAACTGGTCGAAACTGGAAACGTGGGTTTTTCTGGGGTGGGGGTGTGTGTGGGGAGGGGGGGGGGGGGCAGGCTAAGGGAACACTTCCTTTAGGATGTGAGCATGGGACAGCGATGAGCTCAGGGGTGTGAGCACTATCTCCACGCCGGTGGGCAGCGCACACGCGCACGCACACACACACAAGGAGGTTTTCTGGAATCAACACAACAGATGACTATGATGACAGGTGGAGAGGCTGTGAGTGTGTGTGTGTGTGTGTGTGTGTGTGAGAGAGAGAATATTTAAGACTCTAACATGTGGGAGTCCACAATGTGTGTGTGTGTCTTGCAGTGCCTGGGAAATGAATGTGTGCACTGTGAACACAGGAAGTACTAAGTGAGATAAACTTGTCATCTGGCCTCCTTGTCGCACTATACTCAGGGTGAACCAGCACTCTGGAATCATGGGAAATGTCACGGAATCTATGGAAGTCTTGACCATGAAATGCTGGCATGGATCAGTGTTGAAGCTGATCAAAATGGTAGTAATAAAATGTATAGGTTAAATAACTATCTAATGTTTGGCTTAGTAAAGGTAGTTAGCTCTACTAAAGGCCTATGATGATTACTTAATAAGGTGTTTTCATGTAAGACATACATCAAATACTATATACAGTAACATACTGTTAGTTTTATATTCAAATACAGTAGTCACATTGTACATGGGTACATTACACTGGAGAGAGCAGACAAAATCGCTTTGTTGCCCTTTGAACAGAGAGAACGCTGCCTTGCTCAAGGGATACGGTAACGAACATTAGGCGAGGGACACATTTGAATTTTTGTAATGCGAAAGTCATTGTGAGAGTGAAATCTAATCTCCTTATATGTCCCTTTGGCCGTCCCTGAAGACACAGTTAGAGCAACGTACGCCCGGCCGGTCGCGCTGTGTGTGGGCACAATGCAGAGGTGAGTGGCATATTTTCATCCACCATTCAAGCAAACCCAGAGGACCTCAATTCAATTTGCTCGGTTACATCCTCACCCCCCCCCCCCCCAACCCCCCGTCCCTGTATACACCATGATCCGTTGTTTCCCTCGAACCTTCAGGACGACATCCTCGTCGGAAACACGCTGTCGGCATTAAATGAAAAGCTCTCTGTCAGCTCGCTGTTTGCCCCTCACCTTTGTATTGTACACGCCCCCTCCCACCATTCCCTCCTCCTACTGCTTCTCACACGCGCCCTACGCCAGCTCGCCCGGAGACGGGTGAGAACCGGCGCTTGATAAAAAAAAAGTTTGCTTCACAGGAAGTGTGGAGGACAGAGGAGACAGCGGGGGCATATCAAACATGGCCCCTCTTTTGGCAGGGGCGAGCGAGTGGTCATGACAGAGCTACAGCTGGTACTCTGGAGGTGGAGAAATGCAGCGTTGTTCTGGCTGAGCCGCGCCTCTCATACCGTCAGTCCATCCTAGTGTCAGTCCATCCTAGTGTCCGTACGTCCGTCCAACCGTTCATCCGACTGTCCGTCCCGCCATCTGTATTTCTTCTCAAGAGAATCGGATGAGACTATATTGGATTTTCTGTTCACTTTAATTTTAGAACGTGTGTCCATTGTGTGGGAAAAATACGCTTTTTTTCAGTTCAGGCTTGGTGAACATTTACTTGAATTTGTATTAGCTTTAAGCTAACCAGGTGCGTTTACATCAACTGTCATATTCACTGTAGTGGATGAACTGGTTTTGTAACAAAGACAAAATGTAGGGTGTTAGCTTTGCCCGTACTATGGTACAGCCCAGAGACCGCAGACAAAGGCTTTATCTGATTTATTCTCATTTATGTTTTATTGTACTGGGACTCCGTCATAGCCATCAACTCTGATATTCCACAATCCCTTCGTTAATTTATAAAAGGGGCAGTTGAGCCCAAGGCAGCTGAAGGTTCTGAAACACGAGTACTCCACCATATCCCAGAAGGTCCGTAAACCGCCTGAACTGTTGTCGACGGGAGCAAACTACACGGGCGTTTGGTGGAGACGGGTTAACGTTAGGGGTCCACGCTCTCCGAGAGCCATGCAACCATGCTGGCTAACCACCACACTAGAGGCCTCTTTGTCTATTTTATCTCCCCCCGCATGCTTTACAAAATAGCCCAGCCTGTCACGGACTGGCATCAAGGTTCAGTGGTCTGTCAACATTTACCAGCCGATAAAGACAGAGAGGGTGAAATTCTCAGCCCCGGAGGGTAGTCGGGGCTATCTGGGTAGCATGTGAGCATGAATGAGAGAGACTGCATGTCTCTGTGTGGATACATAAGTGAGTCAAACTACTGGTAACATTTGCCGAAAGACTGCTCCTGTGTGTTTTCAGCAGCCTGAGTGGAACAGAAAATACTTGGAGTACATTAAGCTGTACCCTCCTCCCGCCACAAATACAAGGCAAACGCGTGCCTTGACAAATACAATCGGATGCTGCCTCCCCTGGGGTCAAACATAGCAGCATCTTGCGCTTTGGCCTGTGGGCCTTTTGGTCTGCTTAGTTGGGGAGGGCCATCACAACTTTGGCCCAGGCTTAGATGTGTTGAAACGAGCCTCGCTTCGGAGATATCGCAGGGCGCAGATCAGGGATTTGTCTCAGCAGCTGACGCCCGTCTAATAAACAACGTGGGGATTTGACCGTCCAAAACACGCCGACTCTCTTTGAAACCGTCGGGGTGTGAGAATATCGTGTTTGGGGGATTATTTTCAACTAATGATCCACCTACGGTATTTTTTTTTTTTTTCGTTATATTCGCTTGTTTGAGAGAAAATTTGTTTGCTAATTGGGCCACAGATGACGACAAACTTCTTCAAATAAACATCTACAATGTTTCTCTGAAGTCAGAAAAAATATAACTTTATGTGTTTGCTGCTCTGAACTAATTTAAAAGTATAAAACAAGTACATACATATATATATATA
>JAODOY010000527.1:0-13649 GCA_025399855.1 Forbesichthys papilliferus | reverse complement strand
AATTTAGCTTAATTTTTAATGCAAGACATTCAAACATTGATTTTATTAATACATTTCTGAGCTGGTCTGTTTTGTCTCTCGGGCCTCATTCTTGTGTTTTGTTTAAAGCACAACATAATCCAGGTATCAACATGAATGTGAATCTTCAAGGGGAAGTTGTGTGGAGAAAAAATGTCAACAAATGCAGTTAAAATGTAACTGAATAAATATAATAGGTTTGTCACTGGTATTGGTCTATGGTTAAACAATAAAACACCAATATCAACAAATTTGAAGCTGATTATATTTGTATACAACTCCCTGTTCAGGATGTTGGATGAAGTGACTGATACCAGTATTGGTAATCCGTGTGCACTCTACAAACCAAAAACATTGAGCTTGAATGCCCAGCGTTGTGCATTTTATGAAGTTCTGAGTGACCGATCAGGTTCAGTTTAAGCCATCCCCTGGCCGTGTTCACCCTAGAGTCCAAAAAGGCTACTTTTTTTTTTTTTGTTGGTAATAATAAATTGTAGTGACATTCTTCCTTCAAAACTGCTTAAGGGTTTCCTATGGGTTACTTTCACATTCAGTGTGTCCCCAGATTGCTGCTGCTGCTACTCTTCATATGAAACAGCATACTTGCCTCTCCTTGCTCAAAAGTGTATCCAGCTGTTGGCTCCCGGTACATTTCTGAGGAGGATAACTGAATATGCAATATAAATGACAGAAACATAATTATTGCATGAAAACATTATGGAATTGCTTTTTTTGTATCTCAGATATAAGCTATTCATGTAGAGGACACTCACATCTAACTTTTATCTCTGCAGGCCAGATATTTTCAGGAAATGTACTACTTTTCATTAACAAATCACTTTGCACACCCACACATACACACACTATGTACAACAATGTGACCAAAGCGAGTGCAGATAAATATATTTCAATCTAGAAGTAGTAGCTCTGTGTACAGACTTTGTTTTGTTTTTTTAATCTTTTGTATTCTGTCTATGGCTTTGGTCAATGAAAAACTGTGAATAGATTAGGTCTTCACACAAACTGTTTGTGAAAGTAATCAACCAGCTTGAATCTAAAATAAAATTGCACTACCCAAATATTGTTTTGAAAATCTATTTTGTATAAAACATATGCAGACATTAACGAGAAGGGCAGATCATTTTATGCTTTCTTTGAAGGTTTGTTTTGCCTAAAATTTAAATTATGTACATAGATATCCCGTGTTTAAAAGAAAAAGTGGTGTATTTGCCCCCAAATTATATTTTTTTCTATATACGTTGTATAATTTGTCCTAGTATGAATCTGGTTGAATTTCCCGATTAAATGTGTAACTGTCTTGTGTGGTACTTTTCAAAGAAAATGTATACTGTATGCCATGGTATTAATTAAGCGCTGAACAATGGAATTGCTAAGTAAGACACTTTTAAATAACAGCAGGCACTTGCTCAGTTGCTCATCAAATAAATCAATTTTCCATCCCTGGACAATGTTTTATTATTGTAGCGTGCATCTTCTCCAAATAAATGTGCTGAGGTATTGGGCGGTCTATAGTATGGGTATAAATGGTCCACTTGTGACCTGAGTTAGTCAGCAGACGCACAAACTACTGTGAAGCAGTAGCCTAGCCCAGGGGTTCCCAAACTTGCACGCCAATAAGGCCCCCCCTAAATAGTATTAGCTTCTGGCTGGGGCCCCCTTTTGTGAGATGTTTTTAAAAAACCTTTCCAATTTCCTTACTTTCATTTAATGCAATAAAATAGTAATTTTATATTTAAAATATTTTATCATTCTATTGGATTCAACATCACTTTTCTTTTCTAAAGGTTTATATGCAATGTTTCAGTTGAGTTGACCAGATCAACACTGATAAATTGTGATTATAGCTTTTCTGACAGGCAATTCGAAAGGGGCATGGTAAATAAGAAATGCTGTATATTTTTCTAAATTCTGCTTTATAATAAACAAACATTTATCTAAAATAATTTAAAATAAATTTTAAAAAATGGCGCCCCTTTGTGGCCACCATGTTGAAAACCCTGGCCTAGCCAACTGAGTAGGTTAAAGGGCACATTCCATACACTTTACAGCTAATTTCTATTATTCTCTACGATGTTTGTGTTAAGTTGGCAATGTTGTTTTAATGAAAAAACACCTTAGCATTTTTTTTATCGTGTCCTCCCCCGGCCCCTATGTTGACACGCTGATTTAGCAACTGTTATTATAATACATCCACAGTTAAGTATTGCAGCAAAGTTAATTTCCCGGTGCTGGACATTGCTAGCCTCGCGATACCATCCTGATCTCGCGAGCTTCAGTTTAATTTCGCCGTGAGATAACAATTCCTCTGGCATGTCAGGTTAGGACATTGTCCCAACTCCCAACCAGTCCCGATTTACGGACGCAGGGGGGTTGGCTCCATCGCAAATGTTGAAATAGCAAGCTGCTGCTCCGTCATCACTGCTGCAAACCGTGCAATCCCATTAGGCTGCATTGTAAACTACAAAGGTCAGTTAGTACTTGCAGAGATGACGGATGGAGATGTGGGCGTTTCGTTCGTTTCCGGGCATGATGGATCCGGCAACCTGCAGCAAGAGTACAAAAAGCTGACTCGCCTGTATTGCATGAATGGCGGATATCACCTCCAGATTCTCCCTGATGGCACAGTACACGGCAGCAGAGATGAGAATGACGCACACAGTAAGGACGACTTAATACATTTTACCGTGCGGGCCTAAACGTGCGGGCACCTGCAAGTTTATGTTTCTGTCACTATGTCTAAATTGTCTTAAACAGAATAATCTGAAATAGGACCATAATTCTTACATTTAGTTGTAGGGTTTTAGCTTTTTTGAGTATTAAAATATGAAAATGTGAGAAGAGGAAAAAAATCAAAGCTAAAATGCTCTGGTTCAACCTACATTGAAATTAAGAAAACATTTGATATTGTTTTGATTATTTCAATCTGTGGTGGGAAGTAGATCTCTAGAAGATCTTGTCTTATTTGTAAATCAAGTGCATGAATTACGTATAGGACAAATGGTTAACGTGGAAATGTTTTTAATGATTAACATCTCTCAGCTGATGGAAATAATGCAATTCTGCGCTAATGCTGCTGCTGGAATTCATTATTAACCGTCTCTTCTTTTAGCTGTTCTGAGGCTCAAAGCTGTGGACTGTGGGGTACTAGTCATCCAGGGAGCTGAGACGGGCCAGTTTTTAGGCATGAGCAATGAGGGACGTTTGTATGGCTCTGTGCGTATCTTTGATACAGTCACAGCAGGTAGCTTCAGATGAGTTGTTAAGCTTGGCTAGGTTCACACTAAATGTACCTTCTGCTTGTTGTGCTCCATTCAGCCCACAGTAACAGATGAATGCTACTTCTTGGAGAAGATGGAGGAAAACCACTATAACACGTATCAGACCCAGAAGTATAACGAGAGGGGCTGGTATGTGGCACTTAAAAAGAATGGAAAACCAAAACCAGGTCCAAAAACTAATATTGGACAGAAGGCGGTTTTCTTTTTGCCCCGACGGCTCGACGAGACATTGGAATGACTACTGCAATAATACCCTTATTATCTTAACGCTGCTATAGCTACTGTAGATGTACACGAGAACACGTCATGCTAGTCTGTCCTGCACCCTCCTTCAGATCATGACAGCAGATGAAGCTGTGAACGTCCGAGAACGGTTAAATGTGACATTTTACTATATAATCTGCAGTAATACCCCCTCAATGCAGACTCAAATGAATGTCAAACAAATTAAATAAAAATGTCTATGTATTGACTCAAACTTAGTTGCCAATTATGTAAATCATTTAATTTACAGTACAGGTGACCCTTTTCATTAAATGTCCCAATAAACGCATTAAAAGTGACATTTATTTGACACTAAGCTTTTTGTACCAGTTTAAAACAGTTCATAAACAATTAAATTCCAAAGGTTGCAACTTCTACACATGGAAATAGCTATGGGTTTGGCATAAAAGCCATGGTTCTGTAGTAATATTACATTTACAAAGAATAATTAACACCTGCAAGCATTTACTTGGAATAGCCTGAATTATACATCAACAGCATTTCTAATTCACACAAAAATAGGGATACCTGTTTGAGTTTAGTTGAATACATCAGTAATGGCGATTTCTCACACAACAGTACAGTATTTTAGTTATTTTCTACACAATTTCCAGCAGAAACAAAAATTATCGATCCACATATCATCCCCTTTGTAAAATATCTGAAATTCAAATCAAGTGGGACAGTTCTTTGTGTTACTATTGGTATGTCTCTAAAAGTGCACCTGCATACAACATTCAGTTTATATAGTTTCAAACCTACTAAATTACTTTGTGGGAAGAAAAAAAAAAAATCTTTATAGATGTCACTTTATATCCCTAAGTTAAATCTATCGTCACAAATCCACCTTGGAATTGAGAAATTATGTTTTGGGATTAGGTCAATACCTCTACACAATTAGGTGAGACTAAAAAAATACATGTGGCCCTACCGGCAGTTCATTCAGAATGATTAGCTTTTATCCTATTCAAGTGATCAATATCCTAATAAAGTATCTTACAATTTAAGATATGAACCGGTGTCTACACACACAGTAGATCCCTTGTAGCCGTGATCAGATTACACTAGGCCTTTCTCCGGGGTTTTAGCCCAACGCCATTTTGGCATGGACTTTGCATCCAGATGTCGTTATAATATATGGACATGACTGGTTCATGGCAAATAGACTTGGTATCATAAATTCCATTCTAGGGTGGATTTTTGTTGATTTCATAAATGGCAAATGACCTACGGGTACAATCATAATTTCTAATGCAGGAATGCAATTACATATTTTTGTATTGTATAGTTTGCTATTGTATTTTGATTTAAAATTTTAATTGCAAGCCTGAATTATGACAATGACATTTTGGCCTGTAGGTAAAAAAGTAGCAATCACTGCCCTCTACTGGCTAGAATTCAACCAACACTACTTAGAGCCAACATGTGAATGATTTACACAATGATGCAGATATTAATAACATCGCTATTTACAATCAAATTAAATAATTTTTGTATCTGGTCATTTGAAAATCTAGACTGATAATTCAGCCAAATCATCAATCAAATCAAATAAGTACATTACAATGTAGATGACAAACAAGTTTCATGCCGATAGTAAGTTTAAGTATTATTACTTTATCATTAACACGTGTTGGCTTTTTAGCAAAGTGTGGCAGACAAGTGTTCCCTACCGACTTGAGGGAGATGCATGCTAGTATGTATGCTACCATCAAATTATATAAGGCAATACTCATACATTACGCACATAAATGTGAATAGCACTTAACATTCGCCACTAATGAGTACATCTACTATTACTGTTCTCTATTTAAAAAGTTTCAAACAAAATAAAACAAGTCACATGATTCCTGAATTATTTGACCAAGACTTGTCTTCATTCATACCTCATCTGGCAGATTTCTAGCAAGTGTCTTCAATTTAGTTTGAAACGTTTTTGCGAGTCGTTTGCGTTGGTATGTTCAATACCAAATGTTTCATCCACATTCGACAGTTCTGTTTGAAGGGAATGATAAATGGTTAATCTCAGGCTGTAGCACAGTAACAGGTCTGACAAAACTCCAATATTGTTTCAACAGTTAATATAGCACACCTCTAATAGATGAAGAGCACCCTTGTTCGAGGAAGTGTAGCATAAGCGGGATCAGCCAGTTTTCGCACTCTGGAGTAGTTAACAAATCCTCTGATGAATAGCATGAAGCCTGCAACCAAAGAAATAATCCATGATGCAAACCATACAAGTAAATAAATAAGGCACCATTTACTATTGATGAACCATATGGACATTTTTCCCCACTGATCCGATACCTTCCTACTTCTCGTGACAGATGTCAATGCTGGTTACTACAGTACAACTGCTCATCAAACACAATGAGCCGGTTGAAATACTACCACTCCCCATAATTATGCTTATTGATCAAATGAGTACGTTGAAAATGCATTGAAGATAATAATCAATGCAAAGCTGGTTTAGTGCAAGAATGTGCTGGATATGCAGCAATATGACATCAGCGCAACAACTGCATCCCAACTACTTATACCAGTTGAAAAATATATATACACACACACATACAACACATGTATGCCCTGGCATTTCACAGGAATAATGACATTGAGTAGTAATAATTACATCACGTTTCTGAGAAACTAAGGACCGTAAAGTTACACTATCTTAACTTACCAAGGGCCAAGAACACCCACCACAGCCAGTACTGCCCATCAAAGTAGCCAGGGAAGTAGGTGGAAAACTTGACAATAGAGAATAAGAAGCCAATTAACACCAAGACATTGACTCCTTTCTGATGTAAATAAACAACAAGACAGACATTCAGATGACTTCATGCAGCCAATCTAAAGTGACCTTTTCCAAGCCCTGCCCCTTTCACTTGTCCTACCTAGTTACTGTATCTAGGTAGGGCAAAACACCATAGAGAGCTATTACAGCAAAACAGACTGTTGATGGAGGTTCCGTCAGATAAAAAAAAAAAAAAAAGCTCAACTGTTATTGGAGGACAGGCGAAAAGGGGCGGGGCTTGGGATAGGCCAATTGCCAAGATGAGGTGGTTAGCACTTACCCTAACAATAAGAACCCATTTGATGAGAGACAAGCCGAACCCAGAAATGGCCCCGTATCTTCCAGCTGCTGACGTGGTCAGGCAAAAGGACAGGAAGAAGCCAATCCAATTGAAGAGGAATGCCACTAAAAAAATAAAAGTGGTCAACAGCTAAAAGCATCATGTCGTCTCTAAATTTGTCTAAATTGAGCATTTCTTGAGCAATTGGTGAACCATTTTATGCGTGCCTTTTTTTAAATTTAAAATCCCTACCAAATCAAGATGAACAAGAACTCACTGAAGAAGGTGAGCATGAAGATGCCATCGTTTCCTATTCGCAGCTGGTCAGCATCTTCAAAATCATCCCGGGCCACAAAATCATCTTCCTGTGAAGCAAATTAACATCAAGAGCAAAATAGTTCAATATATCTGTCCTCATTCAAGGCTGCTCTAGTGATCTATCTAGTTGTGTGTTAGAGTCACAGAAGAAAGGTTAGTGTTCAGACTAGAGACACATTAAGACACGCACCGTCACTCTTCCAGTGACCAGAGGGATGGCATCCTCCGTCTTGCTCCGCTCCGCTTCATCGTAGGAGGGTAGTGTGGTTGCAACATTGTAGGATGGAGGGTTAGGAAATGCTCCATCTTCCTTGTAGTCAAAGAACGCTACAGAGCAAACCAATGGTTTAGAAAACGTGCCAAAATAAACACTTCTATCACAACACATTTTGCACATGCATCGTTTCATCTGCAGCTGTTTGGATTTCACCCGCAGTCCCTCAAAAATTGCCAGAAAATGCAAACAAATAAACATTAGGAAAACGTTAAATGTTTTATTGTACTGCAGGATTATATCTTAATGGTAACATGTGTGAAATTGACTATTTTAATATGTGTGTAATTTGTATTACTTTACAAAAGAATGGGGAACCCAATAGATCTACAAGGCCATAGCACATATACAATTATTTATATAATATAAATCATTTTTAATACACAGGATTCATCCAGCTGCCTGGAAATACCCATTGAAAGCTTCTGCTGTATAACAAACAAAAGAAGGCATTTACTCCTTTTCCCTTGGACTTTCATTACAGTGGACATTAAAGAGATGACAGGCCGGTCACTTCAACAGATTCCACTACAATATCACAATGTAACAACGTAAACCTCAGTCATCTGAGGGATAGGGTTGGGAGAATCCTGACCTCCATTCGCTGCAGCGATGCTGCTGTACGGAGGAGGCGCGTCCACGGTAGGGGCATCTGGGGATGGCTGGATTGGCTCCTCCTCGTTTAGCAGCTAAGCAAACAATAACATTACAAACATTTTTTCCTATGTATTCGTTACTTTCGTAAGATAAGCTGTAAAAATGCTATGTAGACACATTCTACAGAGATAACCTGAAATTCACTGATGATGGCGCAACAAGTACTGTAAAGACGTTTCTTCAGTAAGACGAGTCAGATTCACTGACACACACTGTCGTGGAATTAATAAGTCATTAACCTTTGATACTAAAATATAGCAAAATTGGCCCAGTTGACAATACCAGTCAGCCATAGCATTCAGCATAAGAGCTACATGTTGTAGCTGCTGAGACGTGCCACATAGGTGCGCCTATTTAGGTTGATCCTATAGTCTCCTGAGCCCACATTTGCCAGGTGCGTTAAGCCAAACAATACTAGTCAGCACACACTCAGGCAGTCTAACACATTGGCTACCAGTACTGCCTTCTCAACTAAAAACGGGTAAAACACGCGTAAACGTAAATATATTGACAAGCATACATTATGCAGACAAGATCTGGCTCCCAATTACAACACAAACTCGCGACCGCCCGTTTAACGTCGACAAAGATCGTCGATTCGTTCAGCCTGCCAGCTAGCATTGACAGCTAGCCATGCCGTACATTTATGCCATCGATCAAATTCCTACATACCTCTTGATACCGTACGTTGCTGTTTGGTTCAGTCATTCTGAATGAACGTTATGTTGTTCAAAACTTTAAACTTCAATATTGACAAGGGTGAAAAGAATATTGCTGTCTTAGTAACGAAGATAACACTGGCTAACACAAGTCGGCCATCTCCTCTCCTTCCTGTCTGCACCTAGTTGCTTGCCTGGCTCTTTACTGTGCGGTCATGTGACAGAAACGTGTGAATCATCAGATTGGCTTAAGGAATAAGGATCAGGCAAGAAAGCACAATATTGCAAATATACGTATTTATTACAGTAGTAGACTGTTGACAGTAAAGTACATTTTAATAGTAGTAGACAAAAATTGCAAATATTAAGATTAACCGTAAAGCACTTAAAATCACTGTTCATTCTTATCATTTGGAGTCAATCTTCCTCAAAGGGGCTTTGCAATTTAATACAAAAATACAAATGAAACATCCCCAATATGGACATAAAGTCTTCATGTAATCTTGGGGGCAGATGTCAGTGGATCCACCAGTTTGTTGTGTACGTGCATCATCCCTAAACAAGAATGGAAAGAGAAAAAATAATGTTATTTTGTACTGTAACTATCCCAGTTTTTAGTGGAAGTCAAAACTACATCACATCAACAATGTAATCTCACCTTTAAAGTACTTGACCGTTTTCACACGTAGCTCCAGAGTGGCGTCTTCATCACAAACAAAGATGGTCTGTGGATGCTGCTGGAATGCAGAAACGGTCCACATGTGGTTCAGGCCTTCCTCTATAGCTTTATATAAAGCAAAGGCCTTGTGTGCTCCAGTAATGAGAATCATGACCTGGAGAGTATAAAAAAGGTCAAATCTTGTGTTAATGTGGAGATATCCCACCTATGAGATCATTATTGTGTTTTAATTGATGTCGGTTGCTGATTTCATTTATTTGTATACTGTGTGACACCATTTCCTACACAAATAGTTGAAATGACTCACATATATTTACATTTCAGTTAATCATGAATGAGAAATGTTGGGTGTGCTTTGATAGATAAAATCAAATACTGCCCTGCCATGCATTTGACAGAAAATAATGCTGTAATTACATAGGTGTTGCAACTTCATATACATAATTTGTTTCTATTTTTACAGATAATAAATATGTATAATGAAGTTTTAACTACAAATCAATGTACAGAGTAAGACAATGACCTAGTTAACCCATTGGCATCTTACCTCTTTTGCATCCATGACAGTACCTACTCCCACAGTAAGTGCCATGGTAGGCACCTTTGAAAGGTCCCCATCAAAGAATCGGGCATTGGCTAAGATGGTGTCTTGTGCCAGGGTTTTAACCCTAGTTCTGGAAACTAGGCTTGAACCAGGCTCATTAAAGGCAATGTGACCATCAGGGCCGATACCTGACGAGGCAAACAGTATAATCAGTGTATTCTTAACAGAGTAAGGTAGGCTACATAACTAACTTACATAATGATCTGATACCAGCACTAAAATGAATATGTTCAAATACTGTATGTCATAAACAATTGTGATCTCACCTCCAACAAAGAGCTGGATTCCTCCGGCAGACTTTATCTTGTCCTCGAAGGCCTGGCACTCCTCTTGAAGATTTGGAGCATTGCCATCCAAGATATGGGTGTTTTCAGCTTTTATGTCAATGTGCTTGAAAAAGTTGTTCCACATAAAGGAATGGTAGCTTTCAGGGTGATCTCTTGGAATACCTTTAGGTTTTCAGAATTACATTAATAAGATCACAGCAGTCTCTTTCTTTACATTTAATATTTTATTATAAAGGAAAGGACATACCTACATACTCATCCATGTTGAACGTTTTAACAAACTGGAATGAAACCTCTCCATGTTTATAATACTCAACTAGTTTCTTGTAACATCCGAGGGGAGTGCTTCCTGAAGACACAATGTGACAGCTGTAATAGCATGCCGTTTAATAGGCTACTAAGGGAGTTAATAAAAATCGTCTTACCGGTGGGGAGTCCCAAAGTAAAGTATTTGTTTGGACCAGGATTAAACAGCAAAATCTTGTTCTTGATGTACTTTGCAGCCCACTCACTTGCTTGGTCATATTCATTTAGAATGATAAGCTTCATTGTCTAAATTAAATTGTTGCCGTTTCTAGTGTTGATCTTCAGTAATCAATTTAGGTAACACACCTACATCAGACTTTAGACCCCTAGAATATCCAACAGGAAGGAGTAAGTGTGTCCTACAAGATGGAGACCACTACACGTATGGCAGCATCTGATTTATAAACTAAATGAACGCGAGGATTTAAAAAAAAAACAATCAAAATCGTTATGAATCACAATAAGTTGTAGACCTCTGCCAAGCCTTTCTTTTACGTAGGTCTACGTTTGGAGAAGGAAATGTTGTCATGTGACTGCTATACATAGAAAGCACCGCTAGAGGTCGAACGTTCCTCAAACATTTGAGCAGAATAAACAGCAAATGCCTGCAGCATAGCATTGGTTCATAACTGTTCTGGTAAATATTTCCCCCCCCCCAAAGGTTCCCTACCAGTTGTCACCTATCTTGGTAAATTAAGCTTATAAAACAGTTGTGAGACATACATTTTAACTCGCTTTATTAAAACCATATTGCAGCACAGACCAGAACACACAGGGCACACAACAGAAATAAATACCATGTGTACAGCGCTCATTGTCAAACAGGCTTATTGCAGCTGGCTTTTCATTTAATCAGCAGAAAGAAGGACATGCTATAGCAGCATATAGACGCCATCTTAACATGGGGTCAATGTGCTGAAAACTGCCTGTTTTATTTTTGACAGTGGAGTGAATCACTGAGACGCTTCGAGAGCTCTGATAGGACAAGGCTTCAACTAAGTCTGAAACTATCCATCTCGTCTGTTATTACACAGAGACGCTCAAAATTAGAACCACAAAATGCATTTCTTAAAACATTCCCCCACATCCCAACAATCATGTGATCTGAGAAATAAAAGTTGACTCCAAGGTCTAGACACAGGCACACTTCAGAGTGAGGTGCAGTCATGTGTGGGGGGGGGGGGGGGGAGGGGCTTATTTGCCTCCTTAGTCTAGGTCCATATCAGGCTTGGCCTCTGTGGTTTCCGTGGCAGTGTTGCCTGTGGCCTCATTTGATCCCTGGTCTGCAGAATCCTCCGGAGCCTTCTCCTCTCCGTTGACCGGCCCGTTCTGCTCTGTGACCTTCTCATCTTTAGGAACCTCCACTTTGGGCTTGGGCTTGGTCATGATGGGGTTGCAAGCCACAAACAGCTCCTGGCAGAGTGCAACAAAGAAAAACCATTTTACATTACGTTATTTATGCTAGTTATATATAAATTACATTTCAATATTATAATGCCGTTTGAAAATGTGAAGCAGAAAGATTACATGTATAACTTGACACCCAGGGTGTGAAAGATATGAACAATTTATTTTCCCAACAAACAGCATGTATGGATGTATAAAAAACATACAATGTAAAACAGTACCTTTGCACTGTTATCCTAATGTTGATTTTACTGCATTTACTATGATCTCCATGAAAAGACACTGTTTAAATAAAGTCCTATTTATCAGTGCTTAAATTGTTCCATGGTTGGTAAGCTCACCCTTGTGTGAGCCTGAATGTCCTTGACTGTGACAGTAGGCTCCACCGTCAGACTCTGTTTGCTCTGCTGGTTCATGGCACTGTTCATCCAGATCATAGCGTCGTTGACCATCTTATCTACTTTACTGACATCTGCCTCATCCAAATGGTCATACTGTTCTTCCTGGGGAGGTAGAAAACATGATCAACACATCACTACTAATACCTGTAATGGTGTGCATCATTTCAGACTGATGAGGATTCATTACGTTTTAACGTCATGGCTAAAGACGTAAGCCCCCACCTTTGTTTTGTATGCTTCTACGGCCTTCATGTACGACTGGATTTGTTTGCCTAACTCTTCAAAGGCTTTTGGTCTCTCTTCAGCTTCCATATAACGCTCCCTGATTGGCTGCCCAAGTTTCTGTAAAACATATCTCAAGTCAGACATGAATTCAATTTCAAAACTAATGTAAACACTCTAAAATCTTCCTGAAATTTGCAAGCGGCACCTGTAAATGTTCTTACTTTTACATAAAACACCTAGCAAAGAAAATCAAGTTAATTACATGGCAGGCTAAATTGGAAAATAAAAAACACCTCTCCCTTCAATGCCATAGGGTGCTCACTCAGAAGATCCACCCCACACATTGAAAACACATAGCAAAGACTAGGATATTGTTGTTGGTGCGGTCTGCACCGCTACGTTCATATTTATGAAGCCAGGGCTATGTAGAAATACCAGATTTTTTTTTCAAGCACACACAAACTGTAAACTGGGACTGCAAGATGATACCTGGTGAATTTGAACCAAAAAAAACGGTATTAGCTTGCAATTGCATACTATACATTTAAGCACTGTGTGGTTGTAGTTACCTTCAAATCTGCCAGTTTGTCAATGTACACCTGCTTGGGCTGGTCCTCTCCATCTTCATACAGCCAGGTCTCAGTATCCTCCAGTTTTAATGAAAAAATATCTCTGTCCTAAATAATGACATCATTATGAACATACATAAAGGTAGCATGATATGGTAGCCTTCTTATATTAACTTACACATTCAAAGTGTGGCTGGGGGGGGGGAACACATGAAATGTGTCAATTACTCACAGATTCACTAACAAACTTCTCTAGGATTCCATGGAGCTTGTCTCTCATTTCATAAACATATTCCTCCACATTATTCTTGGCATCATTCCTCTCCTTCTCCAGTTTATCCTGCATGATCATCTTGCCCTGGGGTCAAACATCGGACAGGTTATTTCCAGAAACTACTTTTATATCACACTCATTGCAGTCAACCCCCTCCCTTCCCCACATACAAACAGACATTGTAATCCACATCTAGTTTGGCTGGAACTCCCTTAAAATTGGCAGGCAGGTAGGCAGGCAGGCGTGCGTATATATATATATATATATATATATATATATATATATATAATTTTATTTATAGAGGTGAAATAGCAGGGACCTTTATAGCTGTAGA